>MJUU01028139.1:0-29765 GCA_002080025.1 Modiolus philippinarum
ATCCGATAATTCTAAGTGTAGGACAAACACAGCTCTCATACTGAACCGTCGATTAAAAGAAGAAATATGTTTAACAAAGTTAATTATTAGATTTATGTTATTATATATAATTCTTATGTTTCCATGGATACTACTAAATTGTTTGTATTTTTTAAATATCCTGGATATAGACAATCAGGTGTGTATAACTATAAGTAATGTTCTATGTCTGTGGTATAATGTATTTTTTGTTGTTCAACAGCAGTTATATTTCTGTTTTAACAAACAATATCGTCTTACTTTTATATCATTATTTTGTCGTCTTTGTTAAAAAAGTTACTAAAAAAAATTATTTTAATCATTTCTCCATTTTGTTTTTTTTTTTATCAAATGTCAAATTTCTTCATGCAAAGCATCTGTCCATAGCAGATTTTGGCTTTTCATTTAGATTCTATTACTTTTTTATTTTCTATCCACTTTTACGCATTTTTTAGTGTTTATGGTCTTCCAAAAAAAAAAAATGATTTGATCTGCACTGAAGAGACATTAGTTGTGGAAATGACCATCTGCAGAAACTAAAATTTACAGCAACTCGTTATTAAACCTAGTAACTATTTAGTTTAGCTTTTTTTAAAATCAAAGTCTGTACTTTTTCATAGTCATGACAACTAGGACTATAATGTCTGGATTAAATTACACCAAATAATTCATCATTTCTGTATCTATCAGCACACAATAAGCTGAGCGGGTCAAGTAAAGGTCAATATGACCATGTCCGTCTATCAACGATCACATGAAGATTTCAGTCAATGATTGAATCAATTAGTGACCAAAATCATTTGGACAGAGAACAATAATTACCCTTGTTTTATCGATAATACCAGCAGTACACTTTTATACAGATAATTTCTACAAAGATTATGGAAATTGAAATCAGTAGTAAAGTATTTGTCAATAAGAATTTGATTAATTCTTTTCAATGGCAGTAAATTCATACATTTATTCAGTTAAGTAAAAAAATCAATAAAGAAATAAAATCTGTCTTTATGATCTTTATCTTAAAATCATCATACAAAACATGGCTTCCTACAGAATTGTCAGAAAACAATATCTCTAGTATGACAAAATAATACAATTTATAAAGTACCATGTATTGTTATTTCAGTTGTTTTTTTGTATTTCTTCAATAAAAGAATCTTTCCAAAGGAGTTAAGCATAGAGAGCCAAATACAGAAACAACTTCTGGATCCATTTACACAGATACATTAGAGTTTTTCCTTTCAAACTTTCCTTGACATAAATAAATTATATTTGAATGCTTCACACATCTATCCAGTTAAAGTTAACTTTGGTTTGTTTGGCACAGGTATTTGGTTAACTCTGGTTTGGTTTAAACAAGTTTTCAGTTAACTCTGGTTTGGTTTACACAGGTATTCAGGTAACTTTGGTTTGGTTTACACAGGTAACCAGTTAACTCTGGTTTGGTTTACACAGGTATTCAGTTAACTCTGGTTTGGTTTACACAGGTATTCAGTTAACTCTGGTTTGGTATACACAGGTATTCAGTTAACTCCGGGTTGGTTTACACATATTTTCAGTTAACTCTGGTTTGGTTTACACAGGCATTCAGTTAACTCTGGTTTGGTTTAAACAGGTATTCAGTTAACTCAGGTTTGGTTTACACAGGTAGTCAGTTAACTCCGGTTTGGTTTACACAGGTATTTGGTTAACTCTGGTTTGGTTTACACAGGTATTCAAATAACAGTAGTGTGGTTTACACAGGTATTCAGTTTACCCTGGTTAGGTTTACACAGGTATTCAGTTAACTCAGGTTTGGTTTACACATGTATTCAGTTAACTTTGGTTTGGTTTACACAGGTACTCAGTTAACTCTGGTTTTGTTTACAAAAGTATTCAGTAAACTCTGGTTTGGTTACAAATGTATTCAGTTAACTCTGGTGTGGTTAACACAGGTATTCAGTTAACTCTGGTTTGGTTTACACATGTATTCAGATAAGTCTGGTTTGGTTTATTCAGGTATTCAGCTATCTCTCATGAAGATTCAGAACATCCAAGCAGGAATTTCTGAGGAGTTGTACTCACAAGATATGTCCTTGAATAATAATGTCCAAATGTTAAAAGAACCCGCTTCAAAATATGAAGAATCCCATTGGTAGTGCAATATTATCTAGTACATATGATGATTAACAATCAATCACAAGTGAGGACCCTAATAGATGTCTCGCCCGTGCCTGCTCAGCCTCTAAATTGATGTGAAATCTAAGTGAACTAAACAGAAAACTGAACATGCTCAACCTACCACTTCTAGTTATTGAGAAATGGACTTAAGCAGTGAAACTTAACGTGGCCACTAGACCGTGAAATTGAGGTCAAGGTCACATGACTTTATATCTGTCAGGTAGCACTTGACTAGTACTACGACTGGACCATATATGATGTTCCTACATCAAAGGGTTTTCAAAATATCCTGTATTTAGTAAAAGTTAACGCTATCGCCGTCCCCATCGTCATAGTTTGCACGCCTATGTCTCGCTTTCCGGGACTTTTGTTGCAGGTTAGAAAAAATCTTAAAAAATCCAAGCCAGTTTCTGAGGAGTTGGCTTTACAAAATGTATAATAATGTTCAAATGTTCTAAGTAGCTCCTACAAAATTTTACTAATCAAAATGGGGTGGGATATGATGTTGAACAAAATTTCATAATGGCTCAAACAACACTCTCAAAATTGATGATGACGATAATGTAATATGATCCAGTATACTAGTATTTGATGATTACCCTGCACAATGTGCCTTAAATCCAGGCTAGCCTGTACAGGAATTTGCTATGAACAAATGGATAAACAGATGGACAAAGAGATTACTGTTGGGCATCCTCATCTTTGTTTCTGGGTCATCAAAATTAAAACTCAATGTTGTCTTCTCATTGTATCAAGAAACATTATCACAAAATTTCAAAACAATCAGTTAATTAGAAACATAGATCATGATGATTATTGTGCTACAACATAATACAACAAAATTACAAAAAGTGCTGGAACTGATATTTTTTAGTATACTCAACAACAAAAAAAAATTCTGTTTTTGTAACTTTTGACAATACAACTTCCAAACAAGCTTTTTCTTAGGAAACGATTCTTTGACTTTTGTTTTCTCACACATTCAACACAAACCGTTGCTGTGACTTGAAAATGACAAATTTTTGGACAAATATTGACTTGCTTTTTCTGGACATTTAAAATTTAAAAAATACATAAAAAAGCTGATTTGGCTAAAATATCTAGGGTGCTAGATAATTTTTTAAAAAGTGGTGCATTTCTTGTGTTGCTCAGTATATATGAAATAATTCAAAGAACTTTAACTCCAGATAAAAGCAATATTCAAACTTAAAAGTATAGAAGAACAGAGCCAGGGGACATAACATGTCTGTTGCATGAACAATGTATAATACTCAATATGGTCACTGGAATTAATGTTCATATTGCAGACTTCATTCATTTGGTGTCATTCCTTTGCCTTTATTGTTATCAGTTAAATGAATTCTGCTTAAGAAGTAAACTTTGATAAAGGACTCAAAATGAAAAGTTAAATCAAATTATCTCCCCTTCATGGTATCAGTCAATTATTATGCAACTCCACAAATTGTGTCATTCATATGTGAAAAGTTTCATTAGAAATCCTTCAAGTAGCATAAGAGGGATAAATCTTACGAGGTAATATCAATGAAATGTCAAAGTTAAATTATTTCCCCTTTGTGGTGTCGGACAATAATTTTATTCTTTTTGCACATCTGCACATATATTCCTTCCTTTAAGAATGTATTCTCCTGAGGTTTCAGTCTCGTTTTATGACTAATTCTTAAAACTTACCTTACGAGTGAAAAATTTTGACTGATTTTTATTATTTAATGACCCTTCAAAAAAGTGTCGAAATATTATGTACCTACCACCAGTAGTTCTCAAGAAAAAATTTTTTTATACCAAAATTGATCATTGATCTCAGTCAGAATTTTGCCTATTTTATATATTGAATTTGACCAAAAAAGGCAACATATTTTTTACAAAACTTTCTTATATCATCATGGACCTATGCTTTTCATTACTGATATTTCTTCAGATTAATGAGATCTAACAAAAAGCATTACTGATATTTCTTCAGATTAATGAGATCTAACAATCTAATTTCTTCAGATTAATGAGATCTAACAAAAAGCATTACTGATATTTCTTCAGATTAATGAGATCTAACAATCTACAGAGTTTGACAGAAAACTTGATAGTAGAAATGGACATTTTTACCAAAAATAACCCAAAAATATGTTAAAATTGAAGAAATTTGCACAAAACCACCAAAATGAGGGGTTTTCAAATGACGATAGCACAAAAAATGCACACAGACATATGGTTTTCTCTTCGAAAATGATTTTTTCATGGTATTTGCATTTTAAAAATATAGGTTTCAGGAAAAACTTGTTGCAGGAAAATTTTAACCCCTCAGGAAAATAAATCCTTAAGTAAAAGTTATTTAAAATCCTTCACTTGATTTAACAAGAGTAATCTTTGCCAAAAGAATAAATACAAGTCAGTCATATTATCTCCCTTTCCAGGTGTCTGACAATAATTATATTCCTTCATGCATATCTGCATATTGTGTCCTTCCTCTGTGTAAAGCTTCTTAAAATCCCTCATTTGATTTAAGAGCAGTGGCACTGACAAGGTAATCTTTGCAGATGAAAAGTCATTGTCCAAATGTATCCCCTCGTGGTGTACCACAATAATTATATTGTTTTCATGCACATCTGCATATAGTGTCCTTTATTTCTGTAAAGGGTTATCAAAATCCTTCTAGTGGTTAATGGATATTCGGACATACGGGGTAATTCCGAATAAACCCCTAAAATTTGTTTAAGGGGTATAAAGAATGGTAAAGCTGAACTAAGTATGGTATATAAACAACAATGGGAGGTAAGGGAAAACTCATGTAGTCCAGATACTTTAAAAATATCATATATGGTGGTATAAAGTCCTGCAACTTGCTGATTCTTTTTTAATCTTATTTTAGTACTACAGAGATGTCATACAAAAATAACATTTGTGTCAGAGTTTAGTCTAGCAATGTGGAAGTTAAATCCAGCAATGTGGGAGTTAAATTTAGCAATGTTCTGAGTAAACTGCAGTAATGTCAGCACTATGACAAGCTTTCTGAGAACTGATAGCCTCATCCTTGATACTTACACATATCAATGATAAGCTAGAGGATGACATGCCCCCATGCAAGGTTGAATCAAATTGGGATTTTTTAATAATATTTGTGTCTGTAAGACACATATGATGCCCCCACTAAACACATGTTATTCTAGGTAGCACAGATCTATCGGACAATCTGTGTACCCTGTATTAATAATTCATCCAATAAATGACTAAGTTCAACAATGTGTACTTTTCCCCAAAAATGCATCAAAATCAAAATCCTTCCCACATGCACATCTTCAATATAGGTACCAATGATCTAAACTTCCTACCATTAAAACTGTAGGAGGAGTTGCATGGACAAACTATGTACCCTCTATTACAAAATCACCCCAAAAATGACTAAGTTCAACAATGTATATTTTTGACAAAAATGCATCAAAATCAAAATCCTTACCACATGCACATCTTCAATATATGTACAAATGATCTGCAAAATAAAAACTTTCTATCATAAAAACTGTAGGAGGAGTTGCGCGGACAAACCATGTACCCCCCTTGGATGGACGGACGGACGGACGGATGAGGGTAAAACAATATGCCCCCGACTTATTGTCACGGGGGCATAAAAAAACAAGAGGCTAAGAGACTATGCTAGTGTCGCTGACCTGACAAGATGCTTCTAATCCTTGCCTTTGCTGATGATCAAAAATGCTATTCCCAAAGGTTCTAGTGTTAAACTAATTCAGTGCTGGTGGCCAAATTTTGATCTGATCAAAATTAGCAATATATGTATAGATCCTTCCATACATCATTTCAATACAGTTCAGTTGAATTTGCATCAGATGATAAAAATGATGATTTTCACATACACATGTAAGGTCCAATGTTAAACTATGTTCTGCGTTGGCTGCCATTTCTTATCCAATTGAATTGAAAGAGCAATCTTTTAAAGCATCTGCCTTGCATCATCCCTGTTGAATCTGCTTCAGTGGTTTCAGAGGAGAAGATGAAAATGTGATTTTCCCAAAGGGTCCAATGTTAAGATGCTTATGGCATTGGAGCTGACAAGTTCTGCGCTGCCCACATGTTTTTTATTGAATTGGAACAATATAAGCGATCTTTGTAAAGGACCTTCAATATATCATTCCTGAAGGGTTTGGTTGAATTTGCTTCAGTCCTTTCAGAGGAGATGATGAAAATATGAAAAGCTAACAGACGGGTGGACGGACAATGGATTACAAAGGTAAAGTAATGGAAATAGCTTTAATTGACCATGTGCTTCAGACCGGTTAACAAAAAACATAGGTAATCAACGATTACAAAGTTCGCCTTGTTATGGCACATGGACACAGAAACCCAATTTGGCCAGGGTGCTCATTTACCATCCCTTATGCATGTATACAAAGGCTAGATGATCATATATTTACCATGTACAGTAACCGAGACCTGAATTCAGACATAAACAGGAAAGTGACCTAATTTTGCCTGGATGCTGACCTACCCCCAAAGATGCATGCACATGCAAGGTTAGATGATCCTACCATGTACAGTTACTTAGATCTGAACTCAGACGTAAACTTGAATGTAAGTCAATCATGCGGAAAATATAGGTCAAAATGACCTAATTATGCCTGGATGCTGACCTACCGCCAAAGATGCAGGACATGCAAGGTTAGATGATTGTACCATGTACAGGTACTTCTGAACTCGGATGTAAACTTGAATGTAAGTCACTCATGCGGAAAATATAGGTCAAAGTGACCTGATTTTGCCTGGATGCTGACCTACCGCCAAAGATACATGCAAATGCAAGGTTAGATGATCCTACCATGTACAGTTACTTAGATCTGAACTCGGACGTAAACTTGAATGTAAGTCACTCATGCGGAAAATATAGGTCAAAGTGACCTGACTTTGCCTGGATGCTGACCTACCGCCAAAGATGCATGCACATGCAAGGTTAGATGATTGTACCATGCATAGTTACTTAGATCTGAACTCGGATGTAAACTTGAATGTAAGTCACTCATGTGGAAATTATAGGTCAAAGTGACCTGACTTTGCCTGGATGCTGACCTACTGCCAAAGATGCATGCACATGCAAGGTTAGATGATTGTACCATGTACAGTTACTTAGATCTGAACTGGGACGTAAACTTAAATGTAAGTCATTCATGCAGAAAATATAGGTCAAATTGACCTGACTTTGCCTGGATGCTGACCTACCGCCAAAGATGCATGTAAATGCAAGGTTAGATGATCCTACCATGTACAGTTACTTAGATCTGAACTCGGACGTAAACTTGAATGTAAGTCACTCATGCGAAAAATATAGATCAAAGTGACCTGAATTTGCCTGGATGCTGACCTACCACCAAGGATGCATGCACATGCAAGGTTAGATGATTGTACCATGTACAGTTACTTAGATCTGAACTCTGAGATCTGAACTCAGACGTAAGTTTGAATGTAAGCTGATCATGTGGAAAATATAGATCAAAGTGACCTAATTTTGCCTGGATGCTGACCTACCCCCAAAGATGCATGCACATGCAAGGTTAGATGATCCTACCATGTACAGTTACTGAGATATCAACTCAGACCTAAAATTAAATGAAAGCCAGTCAAGCGGAAAATATAGGTCAAAGAGACTTAATTTTCTTGGAGGCTGTGCAATAGCCCAAGATGCATCTGAACACAAAGTTTGATGACCCTACCCTTCATAGTTACCAAGATATATACCTAAATGCGGCAGTGGACGCGGGGGGTACTCCAATAGTCCTCCTCAACTTCTCTGAGGCGAACTAAAAATACTAAAACTTACCTGATACGGGATCTGAAAATCCTGTGAAGAAATATGTCCTACTGCAGGTAATTGGTCCATTTGGGGAAACACCATGACACACCTAGAGAATCAAATACATATATATATACAAATGGTTACAAAAATCCTGTGAAGAAATATGTCCTACTTCAGGTGATTGGTCCATTTGGGGAAACATCACAACACACCTACAGAATTAAAATGTATGTATAAATTTTAATCGTAGAATGTTTACCACCTTCACAATGTCCTACCACTGCAGATTAGGCTTCAGTTGAGAAAATGTCCACATATGTCACTTAAATTAGACTAATTGTAAGTTAGTTTTTGTCTTGAAATCGAACTCCATTTCCTTCATATCTATGCATTTCATGTTAGTTGTACATTTCTTATAGGGTAAATTTTAAACAAGATTTGAACTCTGTAAAAATATGATTGCTAGGTCTCATCTTTTCTTTCTGTTTCTTGATGGCAAAGTTTGCCTATCAAACTAAAAGTTCTGTAGCTGAATAGAGTAAAATTTTCATTCACTGATGTAAACATAGGTAATCAACAATTACAAAGTTAACCTTGTTGTGCCATACAGTCACTTTGCCTTGATGTTGCCTAACATCAGAGATAGCTGCACATCTAAGTTTACATTAACAACATACAGTAACAAACTGAAAACTGAACTATGATGTAAAATTGAATTTTAAGTAAATCAAGCCGTAAATGTAGGTCAAAATGACTCATCTTTGCCTGGATACTGAGGCCATAACAAGAGGCTCTCAAGAGCCTGTATCGCTCACCTGGACCATGGCTGACATATACAAAAGGCATTTCCAATAGGAAAAACCAAACATAAAATTTAGTAGAATACTTTTTTTTTCTTAAATTACAGTATTCTTGTTTGGTTTCCATGGCAACCCAAAGATCCACCATCCATTACAACCCTAAGATCACTATTCAAAAAAAAATTGGGGCAGGGGTTCCCATTATAATCAAGGTATCTTACATATTGCTGAAATTTAAACATTCAGACCACAATTCAAATAAAATTCAAAAAATTGTGCAGAGGTTCCCCTTAAAATCAATAAGGCCATTATAAAAACTATGTTCCAGATGGTGGCCATCTTGGATGAGGTACAGATCTGCCAGATACATTTTTTGGATGGGACCAACTAATCACCACTGTGGGACCATTGTGGCTCAGTTTGGTTCTAATTGGACTAGTAGTTTCTGAGAAGAAGATCTTTGAATGTATATTCCATAGGGTCCAATGTTAAAACTATGTTCCCACTGGTGGCCATCTTGGATGAGGTACAGACCTGGCGGATACCTTTTTTGGAAGGGACCATCTTAGGACCATTGTGACTAAGTTTGTTTATAATTGGACAGGTAGTTTCTGAGAAGAAGATCTTTGAATGTCTTTCCCATAGGGTCCAATGTTAAAACTATGTTTCCCGCTGGCGGCCATCTTGGATAAGGTACGGACCTGCAGGATACCTTTTTTGGAAAGGACCATCTAAGGACCATTGCGACTAAGTTTGGTTATAATTGGACTAGTAGTTTCTGAGAAGAAGATCTTTGAATGTCTTTCCTATAGGGTCCAATGTTAAAACTATGTTCCCTGCTGGCGGCCATCTTGGATTAGGTACAGACCTGCCGGATACATTTTTTAAAGGGGACCATCTAAGGACCATTGTGACTAAGTTTGGTTATAACTGGACTGGTAGTTTTTGAGAAGAAGATCTTTGAATGTCTTTTTCATAGGGTCCAATGTTCAAAATATGTTCCCGGCTGACAGCCATCTTGGATGAGGTACAGACCTGGTGGATACCTTTTTTTGGAGGGACCATCTAGGACCATTGTGACTAAAGTTGTTTATATTTGGACAGGTAGTTTCTGAGAAGAAGATCTCTGAATGTCTTTCCCATAGGGTCCAATGTTAAAACTATGTTCCCCGCTGGCGGCCATGTTGGACGAGGTACGGACCTGCCTGATACCTTTTTTGGAAGGGACCATCTTAGGACCATTGTGACTAAGTTTGGTTATAATTGGACTAGTAGTTTCTAAGAAGAAGATCTTTGAATGTCTTTCCTATAGGGTCCAATGTTAAAATTATGTTCCCCGCTGGCGGCCATCTTGGATTAGGTGCGGACCTGCCGGATACATTTTTTAAAGGGGACCATCTAAGGACCATTGTGACTAAGTTTGGTTATAATTGGACAGGTAGTTTCTGAGAAGAAGATCTTTGAATGTCTTTCCCATAGGGTCCAAAGTTAAAACTATGGTCCCTGCTGGCGGCCATCTTGGATGAGGCACGGACCTGCCGGATACCTTTTTTGGAAAGGACCATCTAAGGACCATTGCGACTAAGTTTGGTTATAATTGGACTAGTAGTTTCTGAGAAGAAGATCTTTGAATGTCTTTCCTATAGGGTCCAATGTTAAAACTATGTTCCCCGCTGGCGGCCATCTTGGATTAGGTACGGACCTGCCGGATACATTTTTTAAAGGGGACCACCCAAGGACTATTGTGACCAAGTTTGGTTCCAATTGGCCCAGTGGTTTCAGAGGAGAAGATCTTTGAATGAAAAGTTTACGACAGACGACGGACGGACAGACGGACGACGAACGCCGGACGCTGGACGCCAAGTGATCGCAAAAGCTCACCCTGGCATAGCCAGGTGAGCTAAAAAGTTAATTGGTTCTCAGGTCATTTTTCATAGAAACTGATGAGGGAGGGAGGTGATTTTTTAATCTTTTTATTTGCCAATAAATAGATGAGGCAGCTTTTTACATTGCAAAAACCACCAAAATGTAGTGAGGGAGGTGATTTTTTATTTTTACTTTATTGAAATGACAAAAAAGGGTCAATGAGGGTTTTTTTTTCAAGCCTCCACCTAGATGAGGGAGGGCCTGAGAACCAATAATTCAATTGTTCATGGCCTGATGTACCATCTGAGAGGCATGTATCTATAAGATTAGATTATCAGTACCTTGTCTGAGATATGAACTCTTCCAACAACTTGATTGTAAGTCATGATGCATGCAAATGCAAGGTAAAAATACCATACTATGTACAGTGATGGAGATCAGAATATAATTCAATCAAGCAAAAAATGTAGGTCAAATTGACTCAATTTGGCCTGGATGCTGATGTACCATTCAAGATGCATGCATATGCAAGACTAGATGATCCTACTATGAACAATGAATAAGATCTAAACTTGTCAGAAAACTTGAATGTTAGTCAATCAAGCGGAAAATGTAGGTCAAATAGTCTCAATTTGGCCTGAATGCTAATGTATCATCCGAGATGCATTCATATGCAAGACTAGATGATTTTACCATGTGCAGTAACTGAGACATGAACTTGGACATAAAGTTGAATGTAGGTTAATCATGCAGAAAATGTAGGTAAAAGTGATCTAATTTGCCTGGATGATAACCTACTGCCAAAGATACATGCACATACAAGATGATCTTACAATGTGCAGTAACTGAGATATGAACTTGGATGTAAATGTAAACGCTGTGGGTTTTCCAATAGTCCCCTCAACCTTTGAGGCAAGCTAAAAATTGAAATATTATCTGTCACAAGTCTTTTACTTTATTTTTCTGATTCAGATGCAAATTTGAAAACTTAATTCTTGTTACTGATCAATTGGATGACCTCCCACGATGTGAAAAGTTGAGAAAAACCATGAACCTTGAAATTATGGTCAGGGCTACATGACACATGTCAAAATGGTACACATCCATCAAGATTTAACAATAGACCAAATATGGAGAGCCTATTCATCGCAGTTGCTCAGAAATCTCTGGAATGTAATATTATGATGCAAATTTTACAAAGTCACTCAACTCTGCAGTCCAGGGTGGATGATTAGCCCTCATCAGCATTAGTAACCGTTTGAATAATGTTCATCAACTAATAAGGCAAATAAAGCTTAAAGCTGAAACATTTGGAAGATAGATTAAGTGTTGTAATAATTTATTTCTGCAAAATACTTTAACAAAACAATAAATATAAATGATTTTTCATAACAATTGATATTTGATAAAAATATAAATTAAAAAGAAATACCAAACTGATATATACTAACCATAAATTTGGGAATATCTCCATCCACACCACATTTCATTATTTCTGTATTTATAGTTGTCTCCCCTGATCGTACAGATTCCAACATGGATTTCTTTGTGTTAGTTCCAAACAATACAAATGGTCTTGTTTGTTTATCACTGTAAAATACATACATTTCTTATTGATTTAAATCCGCCAGTTAATGGGTAGTAAGTTATGTGAATCTAGATAACTATTTAAATTTTACTAATTCTTCATTACAAATACATGTAAACAAAATTAAGAAAGACAGATAATAATTAAATCTACAGATATATATAGTTTTTATTTTTGTTTTGTATTTGTTCTTAAATTCATTTGTATTCAACAATTCAAATAAAGTAATATGTCACTGAGTTTGTTTTCTGTTGAAAGTACGCAGAAAAATTATTTATATCTATTTGTACATGAAAGCTTCAAAATATCATATCAAGATTAATTTGATAAATCTAAAGAATAGGATTTATTAATTTCTCAATATTTACAAAGGTGTAAAAATGGATTAAGTGGAATGAAAAAGGAATACTCATATATCTCCTTGTAAAGAAAGAAAATATACACCTGTTTTATGAAATGTTTTATGAAACAGGTGTATATCTTAACTGAAAAGGGGAGATAATTCATGGCGAAGTTGATAAAATCTGTTATCTGTTTATTATTATGACCTCACAGAGAAATTTCTCACAAAAAAAATTCCAACTCCAATTCAAGGGGTTTTGTAATATGTACAATCTAATGATCAAAGGGCTAGTAATAATTTATTCTTTGATTTTGATATTTCATTTTCTGCAACAAAATTTTATAGGGTATGTCACTGTACATGTGTAAAAGAAACTAGTAATACCTGGAATGTTCAACTCCTACTTTTCCATGTTTGTAAAAACTCCTCAGAACCTGAAATAAAACAGAGTTATTTTCAAGTGTCCCTTTTGACATATACATGAACTTAATCTATTGGCACATTATTCTACTGTGAGTTTTAGGTGTTCTGAGAGTCCTAAAAAATATGCCTGAAATATTCATACCTGTCACATACTTATTGGTAAAACTGTACACAACTCTGTTAGTTCAAATGTGCATGATTAAATTGTATGTATTTTCAGTGTTACATGTTTAAACTACATAACATATTTCACAATCTTCTATGATCAAATCTGAATCACTAAAGCAAGGTACAATTGTACTTTGATAGCTTGAACTGAAATAACTCTTAACTCCATGGATGTCTCAACCCTTTTCTGGTCTAGAAACATAGTTTGAACTAGTTAGCTCAAACACTCCTCTATCTTGAACTGAAATAACTCTTAACTCCATGGATGTCTCAACCCTTTTCTGGTCTATAAACATAGTTTGACCTTGATAGCTCAAACACTCCTCTAACTTGAACTGAAATAACTCTTTAACTCCATGGATGTCTCAACCCTTTTCTGGTCTATAAAAATAGGTTGAACTAGTTAGCTCAAACACTCGTCTAACTTGAACTGAAATAACTCTTAACTCCATGGATGTTTCAACCCTTTTCTGGTCTATAAACATAGTTTGAACTTGATAGCTCAAACACTCCTCTAACTTGAACTGAAATAACTCTTAACTCAATGGATGTCTCAACCCTTTTCTGGTCTATAAACATAGGTTGAACTAGTTAGCTCAAACACTCCTCTAACTTGAACTGAAATAACTCTTAACTCCATGGATGTCTCAACCCTTTTCTGGTCTATAAACATAGTTTGAACTTGATAGCTCAAACACTCCTCTAACTTGAACTGAAATAACTCTTAACTCCATGGATGTCTCAACCCTTTTCTGGTCTATAAACATAGTTTGAACTAGTGAGCTCAAACACTCCTCTATCTTGAACTGAAATAACTATTAACTCCATGGATGTCTCAACCCTTTTCTGGTCTATAAACATAGTTTGAACTTGGTAGCTCAAACACTCCTCTAGTTTGAACTGAAATATCTCTTAACTCCATGGATGTCTCAACCCTTTTCTGGTCTATAAACATAGTTTGAACTTGGAAGCTTAAACACTCCTCTAGTTTGAACTGAAATAACTCTTAACTCCATGGGTGTCTCAACCCTTTTCTGGTCTATAAACATAGTTTGAACTTGGAAGCTCAAACACTCCTCTAGTTTGAACTGAAACAACTCTAACTCCATGGATGTCTCAACCCTTTTCTGGTCTATAAACATAGTTTGACCTTGGTAGCTCAAACACTCCTCTAACTTGAACTGAAATAACTCTTAACTCCATGGATGTCTCAACCCTTTCTGGTCTATAAACATAGTTTGAACTTGGTAGCTCAAACACTCCTCTAACTTGAACTGAAATAACTCTTAACTCCATGGATGTCTCAACCCTTTTCTGGTCTATAAACATAGTTTGAACTAGTTAGCTCAAACACTCCTTCCTCTATCTTGAACTGAAATAACTCTTAACTCCATGGATGTCTCAACCCTTTTCTGGTCTATAAAAACATAGTTTGAACTTGGTAGCTCAAACACTCCTCTAACTTGAACTGAAATAACTCTTAACTCCATGGATGTCTCAACCCTTTTCTGGTCCATAAACATAGTTTGAACTGTTTTCATCAGTCCCTTTATTGTCGAAGCCATCAAAGTTCCACTGTATAAAAAAAATATGATTAACTACCTTCCCTCCTTATCTTGAATATGTCAGATCAAAATTACAGTCTCTCCTGCAAATATTCAGTGTGTAAACTTACACTGTTTAAAGTTTGGCAAAAAAATACAATGTACTATGTAGGAGAATGAGTTGTTATAGGTGAAAAGCCATATCAATAGATGAAAAGATAAAACAATATTTTGAATATATAAAAGAATAACTTGAATGCGGAACTCAACCTGCAAATAAATTCTATACCCTTACAAATTTCATCTTGTGAAAAATTATTGGGCATTAAAATAGATTCAACTTTAAACTGGTCAAACCAGATAAACCATGTCTGTTCAAAAATTTCCTCATTAATATACCTTCTTTCAAAAATAAAGAAATATTTAAATCTTGAAGCAAGAAAGTTATTTTACAATGGCTATATTCTCCCATCAATTGATTACTGCTGCATTATATGGGGTAACTGTGGCAGTGATGGACTAAACCGAGTATTGAAACTTCAAAAGAGAGCAGCAAGATTAATTCTTGATGCAGATCCCCAAGCTCCATCTAAACCTTTATTTGAACAACTTGGGTGGATGACCAAAGAAGACCAAATTTTATATCATAAGTATCTTCTTCTTTTCAAATGCTTAAAAAATGAAACACCACCTTACTTAAAAAATGTGTTCAGCCTTATTTCCTCAAGTAACCCATACTGCCTTAGAAATGTTGTAAATGGAAATTTTCATATTCCAAAAGCAAAAACAGAGTTATATAAAAAATCTTTTCATTATTCTGCTTCAATGTTATGGAATTTATTACCTGTGTCAATACGGAATGTACCTTCTGAAAGCATGTTTAAGAGAGTTTTAAAGGACTATCTTTTGAACAGAACCATGTTATGATAATGATTATATTGTTGCAATATTTAGCACATTTTGTATATGAATATATATCATGTTGTTTTTAATTATGTTCCTGAGGGCCTCAGGGAAGATTAGTTATACTAAATGTGTTACCCTCATTAAATAAAGATTTTATTATTATTATTATTATCATTAATAGAAAATACCTCACACACTTTCTCTTCTCTCAATGACCTGGAATTATTCATCCTAAAAAAATGAAGAAAAAATACAACAGTAATATTTTTATTATTGCATGTTCTGTAAAACCCTTCTGTGGCTAAAAACATACTTTACACAGTCAGAACATCAAATTTATCATGTAATTAAGTTTGATAACAAAAAGATGCTGTCCTGCAAATTACAGGTTAATAAACTACCATACAAACACTAAAACCGATCACCTCTGTGTTGCGAGTTCAAGCACTTCGTTGTATCACTACAGGCTAAGAAAATACTTTAGAGGTTTCCGAGAAGATTATCAAAATAGGAATTTCCTATAAGGCATTATACATCCCATAAAAACAAACAAACCTCACATTTGGAATGTAGACATACAATCCACTCATGTAATCTAGACAAACAAACCTCACATTTGGAATGCAGACATACAATCCACTCATGTAATCTAGACAAACAAATCTGTTGATAACTTGTTTTCAGTAATTTTACAATATAGGAGTGTGACAGTCACCAATTAAGGTAGAAATCACCCTACAATTGGTGGTAGACCAAAATGGACAAATATCTAAATAAGTTCTAATTACATATTTTCACTAAGCCAAACAAAAAGTTGAAGCTAGGGTATTAATTTCGCGCTATTCGCATTTTATACGATAAGCGCGAAAATTTATACCAGCAAATATTTAAATGTAAATATTATTATAAAAGAATCTATGACTTTAACTATACAGCCACGAAAATAAAAACCTGTAAGTAAATCCAAAACTGAAACTGCGAAAATTTCGTACCGAGAATATAAGGCACTATACAGTATCAAAAAGAAAAAGAAATGTACAATTCACAATACAAAAAGAATTCTGCTTATTCTATTCCAGTTTTTGTTCAATAAGATTATGTCTGATTATCAATGTTTGAATTCGTTGTCTCATTATTTCATTTATACATGATGATTTACTTACATTTCCATGTCAGCTGTAATTAACATAGTCTTCCATTGTTTTTCAAACATCCACAATTGCTACAAAAATAAACAAAGTGTTTTTTTCCCCTTCAATATGGTTTTCATATTACAAGGTATGTCACAATACACAAATTTCGAAATTTCTCTTTTTTTTAATAAGTGTCCATAAAACATTTCAAATTGTGGTTTATGTTACATTCCTTCAGTATTCATTTTGCTAGTGTTTTTAAATTTCTCATTGTAATTGGTGCCACAAAAGGATCAGATCATGTTTACACTTCCAGAGCAAATGATCATAACACTACTTTATGGTGGGTTCACACTGCTTATGCTTTAGTTTTATTTTTTTTCCTTGTTGTGCCCTTTTCTTTCCTTTAGGTTTGCACTGTTTTTGGATTTTTCCTTGTTTCCATGTTGTGCCCTTTTCTTTCCTTTAGTTTTACACTGTTTTTGGATTTTTCCTTGTTTCCATGTTGTGCCCTTTTCTTTCCTTTAGTTTTGCACTGTATTTGGATTTTTCCTCATTTCCATGTTGTGCCCTTTTCTTTCCTTTAGGTTTGCACTGTTTTGGGATTTTTCCTTGTTTCCATTTTGTGCCCTTTTCTTTCCTTTAGGTTTGCACTGTATTTGGATTTATCCTTGTTTCCATGTTGTGTCCTTTTCTTTCCTTTAGTTTTACACTGTTTTTGGATTTATCCTTGTTTCCATGTTGTGCCCTTTTCTTTCCTTTAGTTTTGCACTGTATTTGGATTTTTACTTGTTTCCATGTTGTGTCCTTTTCTTTCCTTTAGTTTTGCACTGTATTTGGATTTTTCCTTGTTTCCATGTTGTGCCCTTTTCTTTCCTTTAGGTTTGCACTGTATTTGGATTTTTCCTTGTTTCCATGTTGTGCCCTTTTCTTTCCTTTAGGTTTGCACTGTTTTTGGATTTATCCTTGTTTCCATGTTGTGCCCTTTTCTTTCCTTTAGGTTTGCACTGTTTTTGGATTTATCCTTGTTTCCATGTTGTGCCCATTTCTTTCCTTTAGGTTTGCACTGTTTTTGGATTTTTCCTTGTTTCCATGTTGTGCCCTTTTCTTTCCTTTAGTTTTGCACTGTTTTTGGATTTTTCCCTCTTTCCATGTTGTGTCCTTTTCTTTCCTTTAATTTTGCACTGTTTTGGATTTTTCCTTTCTTTGGTACCAGTAACTGTTTGAAGGTGTATGCCAACTTTTGCAAAACATTAATCTTTTTATCTTTGGGGTATATAAATATGAGTGAATAACCCCCAAAAATTAAAAACTCTTTCATATAATCCTACAATTTTACCATGTCCAGTGAACAACACTAATTGGTAACATTCAAAAGTTTTATGAGTACATATTTGTTCAAATTTAAAAATTGAAGTAGTATTTCAAATGATTGTTCGGTATACAGTTACGACCCATGAAATCAATGAATATCCAAAAAAGTCACCTGCACTAAGGTTATTTCCCTGGGGCTAAATCCCACAGGAAATAACCTTAATACAATTGACAATTTGGAATATTCACTTCTTCCATGGGTCCTAATTGTATAATAATCAGAATGAATAATTACCTCTGTTATAAGTCGTTCCAGGGATGATGGATCCATCTCATTATAAACATCATGTACTGCTTTACTGACATCAATAACCTGAAACATAATAATGTAATATCATTATATAACTCCTGCTTGAAGTCCTGAACACCCTACTAATAAAAGCCTACCTTCTGGGGGAAAGGTTAATTTTTTTTTAAAACTGCCCTAAGGGCAAGGTCAAGGTCAAAATGTCTACAAGTATGGTACCATAAGAAAGCTCTCATTACAAGAAAGTCACATATCAAATATCAACATCCTACCGCTTAGGGTCTCCATAAAGCAAGAGTAAAGTTTTGCTATTGCTGACTCCAAAGCTGGAAAATGACAATAGCTCTATGGACATTCATCCTGGCGAGTTAAAAAACACTGAGTCAGTGATCAGGAAGTAGTAAAGCAATATGGCTGAGAAGATGACACAAAGCAGAGTAACCCATATTCAAGCTCCATGCCAAAAATCAATTGGCTATCGTATGCAGTTGCTGAGAAAAGTGTGACCAAAAAGTCGAATTCAGAAAATGAAAGTAACTAGAGAATGTGTCTATAAGGCACGGATGCCCTCCCAATAAATTTAATGCAACAGATTAACCCAAGTTGATAATTCATAAGATCATACCTGTTCACCCTCCCCCTTTAAGGGGAGACTCCCTCTTAGAAGCATAATCTTCCCCTCTGAACGGATCTCCCTCGTGGGAGATCAAAATCTCCCCCTAACAGTAATCCCAAATTTGTTCTGCTTTCTTGACAAAATTATGAAATATGATGCATAATTTGAAAATCATGGTAGAATTTTGATTTAAGAAATTGATCTAACAGCTTATATATATGATTCCTTCCATTCCATATTCTCTTTTTTTCATTTCTAAATGCAAGTTTTTGTTGAAAAAAGATCGTCACATAAAATCTCCCCTTTAGATGGGCTGGTATGAGGGAGATCTCCCTCATAGCAGCTACCAAAGGTTAACAGATATGATAAGATGAATTCCCTGTCACTGAATTGTGATGAAATGCAAAATTTAACCAAAGTCATTCAACCATTGAATGAAGGTCATGGACACCTGATTGTTGGTGAAATGGGCAGATCTCCTTCAGATAAATGGTACAGTGAAATATCAAGATGCTACAATACATATTAGTTGAGAAATGGACTTGAACGCAAAACTTAACCAAAGTCACTGAAGCATAAAATGTAGGTCAAATCCACCTAACTGTCAATACTTTGGGTAGTACACACCAAGGCAATTAATTTGCTGAAACATAATTGTCTTATAATGCGTATTTGTTGAGAAATGGACTTAAAGGCAAAACTCAACCAAAATCACTGAAGCATAAAATGTAGGTCAAGCCACCTAATTGTCAATGATTTGGCTAGTACTCATCAAGGAAAATAATTTGATGAAATATCATTGTTCTATAATGTCTAGTTGTTGAGAAATGGACTTTTAACACAAAACTTAACCAGAGTCACTCAAGCATGAAATGTAGGTCAAAAAGTAAAACTACCTTTTGAGCTCTGTAGTAATATCAAATATCTACCTACTGGCCTACTATTATTGTTCTACCCCTTACAGTTTCTGAGAAATGTACTTAAACTCAAATCTTAAGCAGACGTACAGACATACGGATGGAAGGACAGACAAAGGTAACACTATATGCCCCTTCCACATTCGTGGTGTGGCATAAATAAGGTGCAGTCTGTACATGAAGTGGTGAGGCATAAATAAGGCACAAAGTTGGTAAAAGGAAGTGGTGATTCAATATGGCTGAAAAGGGGAGGTGCAGAATAGGACCCCATAATGAAGCATCATACCAAATATTGAGTGGCTGTGATATGCAGGTGCAGGGGAAAATGTGATGAAAATAATGTGTGATGGATGGACAAAAAAGACAGATGGATGGATGCACAGATGGAAAGAGGTAAAACAGCATGACCCTCATTTGGAGCAGGGGTATAACAATTAACATATCATTATTGTGCACAAATTATTGAGCACAAATTTAGGAAATTATCTGCAATTAGATTTTGGGAAAAAAAATTCTCAAACACACTGTTATAATTGAGATAAAAAAAAACAGTTCTTTTACAAGTTTTTCAAAACAGTTAAGCTTTCGGGTAAGGCATGTGTAAAAAATCATTGAAAAAATGTGTTTTTTTTCCGTAACACACCTAATGACTACTTCTTCAGCAAACCTAGATTGCAGACAAAACAAATAATGAAATGATTGCAAAAATTTTAAAGAATGGTGATTTTTCAAAGAATTCACAAAAAAGTAAAATATTCCTACCTCATGTCTCATAGTGAAGAATCCACGCCTGTAAAATACAAATACTATCTATACTTAAGTTTAAATTGATATAAAGTAATGTTTTCAAATATGTCATTTAATGTGATTGATTGTTCATTTAAATTATTCATATAAATTAATTATATTCATGCATTTACTTAAAACTTTGATATTGTGTTTGATTACTGTGGAAGTACTTTTATTCGTGGACATCAAATTTCGTGGTTTTCATAAATATCACTATTTCGTGGGTACTAAAAATTAGTGGTTTCAAATTCCTACTTTAAAACTCTATGGAAAATATGCATTTCGTTGGGAACTTAATTTCATGGTTAAACCGAACCATGAAATCCACGAAAATTGGAACCCCACGAACAATAGTACTTTCACAGTATTAAATTATGATATCTTAAATACTTGTTTATTTATATTTACACTGTACATGTTAAATTGTGAATAAAATGTCTATGTATTATGTAATAATCATGACATACAATTCTAAATATTTTCAATGATGACCCTCAATATATATATATAATCAGACAAAACATTATATGTACATGTTTAATTGTGGCATCCAACAATATGTATGTGTTTAATCATGTAATCCAATAATAAGCATGTGTTTAATCATAGATGTATAATGACATAGATCTACAACCAAAGATAACTAAAGATAACCCCCTGTTGTATGCCTTTGATAATGAAAGGATGTCCCTGCTGTTTTTATCGCCTTTGTGTACCATGAGCGTTTCCGACAAAATCTGCGCTAATCAATTGTCCTTATCAGTTTATCGCAAATGGCCGCGATTCAAGTTTTGGTACCTGTGTTAGTAGGAGGATTTACCTTCCCTACACCAAAAATACACCGTCAGTGTCCAACTGTGCAATTAAAGATGATTAAAACTGTGACAAATGGAGAAAATCGACCAATATTTGACGATTTTATAACAGATTTACTTCATTGGATGTATAAAATACAGGTAGGTGACTTTAAATTGAGTTTAATATACCCTCCGGTTGTCCCCAGTAGATCATATTAGGACATCGGGATTCGTTTTTGGATGACGAAAACATTGATACCTGTCAATAAGGGGTCAAAAATGGTCGAAAATTTCTGTAGTGAAATAAAGTCTCGAACATTTTATCGAGAGAGGCGCAATATTTTGAAAAAGGAGATATTTTACAGTTACTTGAAAAAATTGTGTGCAAGTTTGTTAACATGTGACATTTGACAAAATTTATAATCAAAATATTCAAAATAAACATATACCGGGTATTCCTGAACAATTGAAATAGTTGAAGAACCACATATATTTGGTTACAATGTCAGCATAGATGTTTGGTGTCAGTAAACATGAAACCAACACTTATTATTGAAATTTAACAAATATCTCTGTGGTTTCTGAACTTAAATCTCATTGGCCTACAACATGTAAACACAGCCTATAAATATAACATTCATATAAAAATATTCTGCTGCTTTGGATATAAAACAGAAAAGCTAGACATGCTAGACTTCAAAATATTTTTCATTAGTGGATTCATTTTTTTTGTTAGACAAGTAATTGAATTTGTATATTGTCAAAATAAATACACCACTTGAGCATTGAGTCCTTCACAAATATCACAGCTGCAAAAACCTATGTTTTGTTTGATATTGAATGACTCTTGCCATTTCAATCTATAAGGGTTCAAAAGGGCCAAAACCACAGTTTTCAATAAAAATGTATAATGCATATTTTTCATGAGATTATCATGTAATTTGTAACATCTAATCCAACAAATAACTGTGTCCAGTAACTTATTCAGTCCACACTCACTTTTGGTCCAGCAACTTATTAAGTCCACACTCGCTTTTGTTTGAACATTTGCCTGTACCCCCTTTTCAGTCGTATCCTGCTACACTTTGCGGAGCCAATGTTTTATAAACTCATTCATGCACTTCAACATATTTTATCAAAAGATGCATGTTTACTCTGAAGACACTTTTTAAACAAGCATGACAAGAGAAGATATATGATATGACAATGTTTAATTTTCAGATGTAAAAGTGGAGCCAAAAATGGTGAAATAATAAGTTCAAAGTTAGAACAGTCCTGTACCAATAAAATTGAAGACAATTAAGACCACCCTCTGGCTTTTCCTGACGGATCCCCTCAGAAACTTTTGTGGCAACAGCAATAAGCAAATTTAGAAAAGAGGGACAAACGACATATGAGGTGGCACCCTACAATTATAAAGTGGTGTATTGCCATACACTGCAAGTCGTCAAAAGTGCACCAAATATTACGTTCTTCAGGATTCCTGCATCTACCTCACCAGAATACACTGCGGGATTATACTCATTTTACTAAAGCCAAAAAATGGAATAATGTGGAAATGGTCAAACGCCTCAAAATTGAAGTAAACTTTACAAATTACAGGATTACCAAAAAAAATGTCCTTTAAATTTTTGATGAAATCAAGGTGAAAGATGGCCTCGTTTACTCCACAGAAACTGGAGAGCTAATTGGATTTTGTGATCTTGGTGACATAAACAATGAAATAGAATCTTTAGTAAAAAATTGCAAGGATGAAAAAGACCAGGAAGAAAACCGCCCATTTCCAACACATGTTATAGCCTTCATGGTTAGAGGAATATTTTGAGATTTACATCAAGTTTTTGCTTATTTTCTATGTACTGGATTCAATAGCCACCAACTATTTTGGAGTGTCTGGCCAGCAAATGATTTACTAGAATATGTAGGATTTTATGTTCATGCACTGGTTTATGATGGGGCTAGCCCAAACAGGAAATTTTATAGCATTCACAGTACAGCACAAGATCCTGATGGAATCGCCTATTTTACAGACAACTCAACTAGAAAACATCAAATTTATTTCATTTCTTGTTCTGTGTATTTCAACTCGTCCATCGTTATGATTGAGCAAACTTACAAACCGGAGGTTGTCATCGGAAGTAGCTAAATTACATGTTAACCAATCGGAACGTCACTCGGTTATTTCCGACACTAGACGGAAATGGTCCAGGCTGATCCGATTGTATGATTACACAATGGTGTAGTCAGAAATGTTATCGGAGGCGAATAGGGGGGTTCTAATTAGCAGATACTTAAAACAATTTCGGTAACGCTCATAGAACGTTTGATGTTGGGTTGGTTGTAGATCTATTTCATTATACATCTATGGTTTAATCATTACATCCATTAATATGTTTGTTAAATCATAATATCCAATGATATGCTTGCATTTAATCATGACAATCAACATTTATCAGTAATTTGTATGAATTTCCTTTGATCTAACAGGTACATAGACTGATAATGTCAGTATTGCTGAACAGACACTATCACAAAATTATCAGGTCACTGTGAAGGCGTTACATGCTGGTTGCTATGCTGATGTCATGTTTTGGTACAGTTTGTTGTGTTCATTTGTACATACGTTGAATGAAGAATGCATATAAATTATTGTAATAAACAATAGTTTAACAGTGCTAAAACAGAAATTACAATAAGCATGTATTTAATCACAAAATCCAATAATATGTAAACTTAATCATGAAATCCAATAATGTATATGCATTTAATCATTACATCCCATTATATGCATATGTTTTATCAGGACACTGAATAATGTGTTTAATCATAAAATCCAATAATATCCTTGAGTTGAATCTAGACATCCAATAGCATGCATATTCAATATGCATGTGATTAAATTATGACACACAATAAGTATGTGTTTAAATCATGAAATCCAATATGTATTTGTATGATATATTTACCCAGAATATTCATCTAATGCATAAGCTTGTACTATTGGCCATTTCTCTACCAACATTTTATCAAAATTTTGGAGATTGCCTGAAAGACACATAATCTGTAAATTACTATATATATGAAGAGCAAATGCTTAATGCAATCAAAACCAGTATACCAAAAATACTGTAAATTTCATTAATATTCAGGATTTTTATCATTTACTGTATCAAGTCTCAACTAAATACTATTAGCAGTATGCAGTATTCCTGTCATCAGAGTAACCATGAATACAGCTGAAATTAAGTGCTCACAAAAAAAACCCTTTATACCACACCATTCTAATTTGTTGTGCATGTACCTGTGTGGTAAATCACCAACTTGCCAAAAGTGAGTAATATTCTCATTTTGCGAGTGCCAAGAACTCCATAGTCCATTCTCGCAAGTTTTGCGAGTGGAAAGGACAAAGTGCGATAAGGGCCTGATTTTGCCCTAAATTTCGGTGATTTTTTAAGTTGCACCTGGATATTTTGTTTAATGTTGGTTTTAAAGTTCAGATACGACTTAAGGAAAACATACAAAATTTAGAACCCATGACGTCACAATAGGTACAGTTCTGACGTCATGTTGAAGCTACTCTTGAACGTTTTCATAGAAATACAAGGAATTTGGCATATTTTCGAACGGTTTTTCTAATCGGAAATATAGAGCACATTCAAGAACCAATTAGATATTTTACCAAATTGTTACTACAGATGCATTGGATCTCCCATATGAATATTTTTGTGGTTCTTGCCTGTGCTGTATGTTTCCTCTTACGAAAAAGTAGTCAGAATGAGTCAAATTTGTCATTTTTCGAGAAAATGTGCAATTTGTCCCATTTTCTACACTGAAAAACTCTGTAATCGTTCATCAATACCTGAGTAATCTTCCTTTTAACTGTTAACCTATATCCATAGAACATTTCAACAATATATAATGTGAATTTAGGCAAACTTATTTTTTGAGGCCAAATAAGGCCCTTACTCCTTTTAAGGCAAGTTGCAGGTCACGAAATATGTCTGGTAAAGTATTCTTTGAGCCGTTAATAAAATAGATGAACCTGCCCTACATATCTGGTTTCCCCTGGGACCAAATTAGTTAATCAATGTCCATCAAGCAAATAGTGTTGAAAGAGACTATTTTAATGAGAAACATCAAGCAGTTATATTCCTGTAAATTGCATACCTTATTTGTCAGGAAGAAATATGCAATTAACAGGAATATTCTATTAAGTGGAGTTTTCAATCTTGCTGTAAAAACATGTCAATTAACTTGAAAAGTGTCAAATGATGAGTTAATCATTAAACAAACACAGAGATTACAGTCCTTTTTACAAAATTAGTGATTGATTTGACATTTCATAATTAGATATCCCGGCGTGCGCAGTCCCGGCTTATGAATAGGACCGCAGCATCCTCTGAGCTTGGAGTATGAGTCTTCCTAACAGAGGACCCCGAGGGAACCCCGGGATATAGAAATAGGACCTAGTATCTCCGGCTTGCGGGGTGTGACCCCTCCTAAACGGGGGCTGACCCAGAATGTCCCAGGATATAGAAATAGGACCCATTCCGTGGTTGTGCGGGATTTATAAATACACAACCCATCTTTTGGATGGGATGTAAACTCAGGTCCACGTGTTGGTAGAAATGCCACGCTTCCTGAACGTAAAAGAACCCTTGTAGCAAGCTTTTTTTTTGAGTGGTCCGTAGGTGATCGGCTACAAGGCTAAATTCTCCGCCCTTTTCGATTTCACCCTACTTTTCCAGTGACAGTCAAAATTTCCCGTCCCATGGCCCTTTCCATACCCCAAAGTGATTATTTATTAACAAACTTGTTCTCGTCTTGATATAGCTGAAATATTGCTGAGTAGACGTTAAACAATATTCAATCAATCAATCAATCATAATTACATATCTCATTTCAATTAGTTTTTCAGAATAATTTGCTATAAAATATATACTTTTAATGTTAAATTTCACAAAAGATGTCGATTTGAAAATGAAATTATTCAATTAACAGGAATTTTTTAACTATTCAATATGCAATTAAACGGAATAAATAATATAGAAGCATATAGCAAATGGTTTTGTGCAGCAGAATTGTATGCAATTAAGAGAAATATTCTATTAAGAGGTATGCAATTAAAGGGAGTTGACTGTATATGGTCAATATCAAAAGAGCTATTGATATGCTAATCAAAACAAGAGTGGACCCTAATAGATGTCTCGCCCATCCCTGCTTGTCGCTAAAACAATCATGTACTACTCAAGAGCAACCTACAAGCCAAATATTATTACCATTCCACTTACAGTAATTAAGAAACTATTATAATCAGAAACACTCAACTTTGTTCACTAGACCATGAAAAGGTCAAAAGCCATATGGCAGACTGATATGTACTAAACAAAACCAAGTTATATACCAAATATCATTGACCTATGGCTTGTAGTTATTGAGAAACAGACTTAAGCAAAAAAAACTTAACCTGGTAACTGGACCGTGAAATTGAGGTCAAGGTCAAAAGCCATATGGCAGACTGACATGTACTAACCAAGACCAAGCTATATATCAAATATCATTGACCTATGGCTTGTAGTTATTGAGAAACAGACTTAAGCAAAAAAACTTAAGCTGGTCACTGGACCCTGAAATTGAGGTCAAGGTCAAAAGCAATATTGCAGACTGACATGTACTTACCAAGACAAAGCTATATACCAAATATCATTGACCTATGGCTTGTAGTTATTGAGAAACAGACTTAAGCAAAAAAAACTTAACCTGGTCACTGGACCGTGAAATTGAGGTCAAGATCAAAAGCCATATGGCAGACTGACATGTACTAACCAAGACCAAGCTATATACCAAATATCATTGACCTTTGGCTTGTAGTTATTGAGAAACAGACTTAAGCAAACAAGTGTGGACCCAAATTGATGTCTCACCCGTCCCTGCTTGATCGAAAAATTGATGTGAAAACTCAAACTGCCTAAATCTGAAAACTTAACATGTTCACTAGACTGTGAAATTAGATTAACTGACAAAAGCAATATAGCAGACTGTCACATATCACCCAAAACCAAAATTCCAAATATAAATGACCTACCACTGATAGATACTGAAAAACCAAACATGTTCACCAGACCATGAAAATGAGGTCAAGGACTAAAGATAATAAGCAGGCTGTCATCTTCCATCTCAGACAAACCCACATGCCAAATATTATTGAACTTACATTAATAGATACTAGGAAACTAAACATGATCACTGGACCATCAAATTGAGGTCACAGACACAAGCCATATAGCAGACTGTCATGTACTATGCAAGACCAACATATACACCAAATATCATTGCCCTACCACATATAGTTATTGAGAAAATGACCTAATCACAAAAACTTAACATGCTCATTAGACCGTGAAATTGTGGTCAAGGACAAAAGCCATATGACAGACTGTCATGAACTACCTAAGACCAACCTACATACCATGTATCATTGACCTACCACTTAAAGTTACTGAGAAACTAAACTAAAAACAAAAAAAACTTAACATGTTCATTGGACCGTGAAATTGAGGTCACAGACAAAAGCCATATAGAAGACTCCCATGTACTACTCAAAACCAACCTATATACCAAATATCATTCACCTACCACTTATAGTTACAGAGAAAATGACCTAATCACAAAAACTTAACATGCTCACTGGACCATGAAATTGAGGTCACAGACGAAAGCCATACGCCAGACTGACATGTACTACCTAAGACTTCCCTACATACCATATGTCATTGACCTACCACTAATAGTTATTGAGAAATGGACTTAATCAGAGAAACTTAAGGTAGATGGGTAGTCCAAAAATTTTTTCCATAGATTTTCTTTATTTTCTCAGGAAAGTTTCCTTATTATATTAACATTGAAATAAAAAAATAAAAAAGGGGGATCACCCTGTTTGTTTTTAAAATAACTGATATCAAAAAAATCAAATATTTCTAATGAATATATAGGGAAAAACAGGTATATTGTTGATTTCTTTAAAACTATTCCATACATTTTTTTTCTACTTTATTCATGTGTAAGCCCTTTGAATATACTTTCAAAAAATATAAAGAAAAATGGGGGTCACCGACTTTGTTTTCTATAAAATTTATAAAATGTGAATGTAAAATATTTTTATCAGATTATCTCCCTTTTTCAAATATCATGTTCCAACTTATTTAATTATCAAGTTACCATGCCTCGTCTTATTAGATAAAGACATGTAAATTCAACTCCATGTAGGTGCTTTGCATATTGTTTTATGAATATAATATTGATTGATTTATTACAGATAAAAATATTTGCATATCTAAAAAGCAGATAATACCACAACAACATAAATAAGGAATTCAAAATGGCTGAAGACTACCGATCTACCTTAATGTGGTCACTAGACCGTGAAATTGAGGTCAAGGACAAAAGTCATATGCCAGACTGACATGTACTACTCATGACCAACCTATATACCAAATATCATTGACCTACCACTCGCAGTTATTGAGATATGGATCTAATCAGAGAAACTTAACGTGGTCACTAGACCGTGAAATTGAGGTCAAGGACAAAAGTCATATGCCAGACTGACATGTACTACTCAAGACCAACCTATATACCAAATACCATTGACCTACCACTTACAGTTATTGAGATATGGATATAATCAGAGAAACTTAACGTGGTCACTAGACCGTAAAATTGAGGTCACGGACAAAAGTCAAATGCCAGACTGACATGTACTACTCAAGACCAAGCTATATACCAAATATCATTGACCTAGCACTTACAGTTATTGAGATATGGATCTAATCAGAGAAACTTAACGTGGTCACTGGACCGTGCAATAGAGGTCAAGGTCACATAATTTTATGTCCATCAGGTAGCACTTGATCAGTACTACCACTGGACCAAATATGATGTTCCTACATCAAAGGGTTTTCAAAATATCCTGTATATAGTAAAAGTTAACGCCGTCGCCATCATACTTTGCACGCCTATGTCTCGCTTTCCACGACTTTCGTCGCAGGCGACACAAAAAACTTAACCTGGTCACTGGACCGTGAAATTGAGGTCAAGGTCAAAAGCCATATGGCAGACTGACATGTACTTACCAAGATCAAGCTATATACCAAATATCATTGACCTATGGCTTGTAGTTATTGAGAAACAGACTTAAGAAAAAAAACTTAACCTGGTCACTGGACCGTGAAATTGAGGTCAAGGTCAAAAGCCATATGGCAGAC
>MJUU01028141.1:24052-38618 GCA_002080025.1 Modiolus philippinarum
TAGGCTTCAGTGACTTTGGTTAAGTTTTGCGCTAAAGTCCATTATAATACAATATTTCGTCAAATTAATTACCTTGATTAGTACATTTTAAGTCTTTGTCAACTACTATGTATATTTCACTGTAACATTCATCAAAGTTCACCAACTATTGGGTGTCCATGACCTACATTTCATGGTTGAATGACTTTGGTTAAATTTTGCAATTCATCACAATTCAGTGACAGGGAACTAATTTTATGAATGATTGAAATCGGTCAATCTGTTGGATAGAGTCATTGGTAGGGCATCCGTGTCTTATAGACACATGTACATTCTCTAGTTCTTCATTTTCTAATATCCTGGGCCGTAAAAAATATTTTACAAAGACAATAAAAGAGCCCACTTTTTTTTCGTTTCAAGGGCTCAGTTGTCATTAGGATCTCACTTGACGCTCCAGTCTTGCATTTTTGCATTATGCGCCCGGTGTCATATGGTATTTTGGCCCACGTGGTAAATTGACCCATGCCATGGGAAATTCATCCCCCCTGTATGATATTTTGACCTGTGCAGTAAATGGACCTGCGGGTCATTTTTTAGTTGTGTTATGTTGACCCCACTGAAAAATTGACACCTCCCTATACTTTATTGAAAATTTTGAAAGACTTTAAAAAGAATAAAGGCAGATTTATTGATTTTTATGCCCCGCCCACGAATGTGGAAGGGGCATATAGTGTTATCCTTGTCCGTCCTTCCGTCCGTACAAGTTTTGCGTTAAGGTACATTTCTCGGAAACTGTAAGGTATAAAACAATTATAGTAGGCCAGAACGTAGATCTTTGATAGTACTACAGAGTTCACTAGGCAGTTTGACTCTTTGACCTACATTTCATGGTTGAGTGACTAATTAAGTTTTACATGTAAGTCCATTTCTCAAGAACTACACATTATAAGATGATGATGTTTCATCAAATTAATTGCCTTGATGAGTACTACCCAAATCATTGACAATTAATTGGCTTTGACCTACATTTTACACCCTAGTGACTTTGGTTAAGTTTTGTGTTAAGGTCCATTTCTCAACAACTACACATAAGACAATGATGTTTCATCAAATTAATTGCCTTGATGAGTACTACCCAAGTCATTCTTAATTAAGTGACTGACCTACATTTTATGCTTCAGTGACTTTGGTTAACTTTTGCATTTAAGGCCGTTTCTCAATGACCAAGTATTGTAGCATCATGATATTTCACTGTAACATTCATCTATAGGAGAACTACCTGTTTCACCAAGCATTGGGTATCCATGACCTGCATTTTATGCTTGAATGACTTTGTTAAATTTTTGGGTTTAGGTCCACTTCTAAGCAAATACACACAATATTTCATCACAATTCACTGACAGAGGATTTATTTTATGCCCAATTGACTTGGGTTATCTTTTGCGATAAATTTATTGGCAGGGCATCCGTGTCTTACAGACACAATCTCTAGTATATCAAGAAATGACACAAAGTGGGGGTAGGTCAATTTCCCATAGGGGTAGGTCAAAATACCACGGCTTGCTGAGATATGATTTACAACCCACAGAACAGCCTTTTAATGTAAAGAGAAGTGTACCAAGAACTGATGCTTAGTTTTTTTTTGGGGGTGGGAGGGGGGTGAGGGATGGGGGTAGGTCAAAATAAAATGGATTGTTAAAACATGATTTACAACCTATAGAACAGTTTAAATGTATACAGAAAAGCACCAGAGTGATAATTCATACAACATAAAGGCATACTTTTATATTATATACTGAGAACTGACACTTAGTGGGGTAGGTCAGTTTCCCATGGGGTAGGTCAAAATACCATGGCCTGTTGAAATATGATTTGCAAACTCCAGATCAGTCTAAATGTATACAGAAGTGTTCCAATGTGATAATTCATACAAAATAAAGACATCTTTTTATATTTTATACCCAGAACTGACCCATAAAAGCTCCAGATAAAAATTAAGTCACTTTGACCTACATTTTATGCATGAGTGAATGAAGTTTAAGTTTGTGTTAGAGTCTGGATCATAGATATTACATCTTATAAAAGATTAATCTTTCATCAGTAGATGCAAATGCTATTGTTATGAGGCTCCTGATTGAAATAAGGTCACTGCATTTCTTGCATGACTGGCTCAGATTTAAGTAACAAGCCATATCTTGAATGGTACAACTTTGTGGAGTGCTATCGATGCTAGACAAATATTCAACAACCGGGCGAGGAGATTAGCTGTATTTCCGACTGGCCCTTCTCTTCTTTGTTATTTTATTACTCAGTTCTGGTCAAAATTTATTGTAAGTTGGACCATGTGGATAGTCACAAAAAAGTGAGTTTCATCTTCTTAAAGAATTACAGGAAGTTCATATAAAACTATTCTTTGGAACATTTTAATAGCTCTCTCTCAATTGCAAGAGCTTGGGCATTTGTCTTAAATTTAAGTTTAAATTGATTTAGCTGGTGAATGAAAGGTTATGGAGTAAATGTACATGAGAGAAAGACTCTACAAATACATGGCAAAAACAAGCAAAGGAACAACACTTTTATTGTTGTTCTTCACCTTGAAGTCACCATGAGGCCTTCAACAATGAGTTTTGCTCAGTGTGTTTTTTACCAACAGGTCACACAGCCCAATCCCCTTCAAGACCTCTATATGAGGTCACATTATCTTTCAATTTTCACTATTTATGTTGGATTTTCTCAACAAAAAAATAATATTAATTATAAACAAGTGATTAATTTTGAAGACGAACTAGTAATAAATTGAAAAGAGTGAACTTCAATATAATATTTATCCAAAGTTGTGTGCTGTGCTTAATCTCTTTCTCAAATTTTGAACGATGAGCCAATTTTCACATGTAGTTGAGGTAGTTAATTTACAGAAAAATTAAAAACTAATGCATTGTTAATAAATTTGTTCATTGTCATCATAATGTCAATTTACAAATATATTTTGTATATTTCAGGAGAAACTAATGGCATTACTTCTTTTAGTGGTTACCATGATGATTTTGGGCTTTCATCTGATTACTTCAAGCATACCACTGTTGCACCAATATTCCCAGAATTCTCTACCTCCTTTGCTGAGAATTTTACGATTAACGATACCTATACAGCAGATAAAAATGATACGGGAACAAATTATACCTCAAATTATGGACAGATCACAGACGCCATCACAACAACAGGTACAGGTATGGAATGTCCAAATTTATAATGGTACTCAATGGCAGTTACCCCAAAACCTTACATGTGAAAAAGTTTGAAGCAAGTGATTAATTTTGCAGAAAATAAGCATGCATATCGCTAGAGGTGGCCTTTTAAAACCAGATCCAATTGCATGCTATGGTGTTTTTTACCAATATATATCTAGTAAGGAGGGACATTTCCCAACACTAAAGTCAGGAGCCATGTTTAAATTTTCTGAGCCTGTTAGGCAAGGGATTTGGACCAAAAGATCTTTTTTTCTGGCAAATTAGTTTTGTTTTTGCTCTGTAGATTTTTTCTATCAAATATCGTCAATTATTGCTTTAGTATTTTCTGTTTTTAAGGGAAAACTAATGTAACAGTCACAACATCTGATTATGATTGGCAATTCTCATCAAATTTTTACCAAAATACAACTTTTGTTGCTGTATTCAATACCTCTAGTACATCGGATGTATATACCATTGATGACGTAACTACTGAAACAGAAGTTAAGGATCTTTGTTATTCACAGACCACAGAGGAAAATGACATTGAAGGTGTGTATATAGATATACAGAGAGGGACTGTTTAGGAGGTGTTTATGTCCTTGACTACCTTTGTAGGTCTCGCACAGACGACAGATAAAATTCAATACATACAGTGAAATTGGTATCTGTGAAATCTGGTTAAAGTGAACCCTGGTATGGGACACCTGCATAACCCAAATCTGAATTTGTCAATTTCTGTATTAAGAACCTATGTAAACCAAACAACTGTCTAAACCCAACAGCATTCGAAACCGAACAAAGTTTTTAGTCCCAAAAGAGATACATTTAGACAGGTTTCACTGTATATTTTTAGAATTGAATAACATTTGTAAACCAAACAACTGTCTAAACCAAACACCATCTGAAACCCAACAAATTTTTTAGTCCCAAAAGAGTTATATTTAGACAAGTTTCACGGTATGTTTTTAGAATGTATCGCATGAAGCGTGTGAATCAGTTATTTGTATTTGACTTCCATCATACTTCTAACCACAACTCCTATATCGTTTGTTAAATTTCAGTGAAATTTGGCAAAAAATAGTATACCATGTGAAGATGTGCAGGCTAAAAATAGTATACCATGTGAAGATGTGCTGGCTAAAAATAGTATACCATGTGAAGATGTGCTGGCTAAAAATAGTATACCATGTGAAGATGTGCAGGCAAAAAATAGTATACCATGTGAAGATGTGCAGGCAAAAAATAGTATACTAGTACCATGTGAAGGTGTGTGCATACAGGAAATATCCATTGCTTATGAACAAATAAAGGGATATGGAGTAATACATGGGACAAAATCTCTATAAACAAATGGCAAGATTAAGCAAATGGAACAAGGCTTTTTATTGTTGTTCTTCATCTTGAAGTCACCATGAGGCCTTCAACTTAGAGCAAACACTCCTTCCTCATAGTAAGTTCAAGATGGCCCATAGCACCTGTTTGAGTGGAAGTCACTTGCTAAATGATGAACAACGCTCAACATCCATGTATCCTGTGTGTCATGGTTGCGGTGTCGTCAACAAACATAACATATTGGGCAAAGTAGTGTTCACAAACACTGTCATCCATTGCCCAACAAAGGGACCAATAGACAATACAACATATAAACAATCACAGGGCACTCTTCGAGTTGATTGTAAGAGAACTTGGCTAGTAAAATTGGGAGTTGTGGGCAATGTATATTAGCAATGAAGGGGATATAATTTACCTAGGATTGTTTGTCTTCAGTTCCTGAAAATGTAGACCCTGAGGATCCCCGGGATATAGAAATAGGACCCAGTATTACAGGCTGCGGGGTACAACCCCTCCAAAACTGGATTTATGTGGTTGTGCGGGATGAATAAATACAAAACCCATCTTTCGGGTTGGATGTAAACTCAAGTCCACAAGTTGGAAGAAATGCCATGCTTCCTGCACGTTAAAGAACCCTTGTAGCCACATAACTGTACTAAATGACAATGGGTACATCATTTGTCAGGAGCAAATCTCCTACAGTATTTGAGACAGGAAGTTTTTATTTTGCAGATCAATTGTACTTATAGCAAAGGTGTGCTTGGTACTTTGATTTAGATTTTTGATAATTTATGTAATAAATATCAGTTATTGAACTTAGTCATTTTAACATCAAATTTTTAACAATATGGTACCCCCTTTGTCCAGAGCAAATCTCCTACAGTATTTGAGACAGGGAGTTTTTATTTTGCAGATCAGCTGACATATATCAAAGGTTTGCATGGTACTTTGATTTTGATTTTTGATTAATAATGCCAAAAAAGTGAGTTTCATCTTCTTAAAGAATTACATGAAGTTCATATAAAACTATTCTTTGGAACATTTTAATAGCTCCCTCTCAATTGCAAGAGCTTGGGCATTTGTCTTAAATTTAAGTTGAAATTGATTTAGCTGGTGAATGAAAGGTTATGAAGTAAATGTACATGAGAGAAAGACTCTACAAATACATGGTAAAAACAAGCAAAGGAACAACACTTTTATTGTTGTTCTTCACCTTGAAGTCACCATGAGGCCTTCAACAATGAGTTTTGCTCAGTGTGTTTTTTACCAACAGGTCACACAGCCCAATCCCCTTCAGGACCTCTGTATGAGGTCACATTATCTTTCAATTTTCAATTTATACTATTTATGTTGGATTTTCTCAACAAAAAATTAATATTAATTATAAACAAGTGATTAATTTTGAAGACAAACTAGTAATAAATTGAAAAGAGTGAACTTCAATATAATATTTATCCAAAGTTGTGTGCTGCGCTTAATCTCTTTCTCAAATTTTGAACGATGAGCCAATTTTCACATGTAGTTGAGGTAGTTAATTTACAGAAACATTAAAAACTAATGCACATTTCTTTTATTTTCCTTTTTGATTAAAATCCAAGTTGCTGAACTTCAGAAATAGGCTACTTTGTTGGAAGGTTTAACATTGAAAATTAATGAAAATTTTAAGTACATTTCAAATATTCAGTGTCAACCCATGTTTAAGGTATACTGTCCATGTAAAAGAAAACCCAGTTTGCTGTCATATTGGCAGCTTTCCTCTTGTGTTTACATGAAAATGGCTAGGACCTACGCATACATTGTATCAGTTTTAATAAGCCAATCACATTATACCACGGTAATGAAAGCTCAAGAGGAATGCCGAACCCATGCTCTGGTTCCTGCATTTCCGGTTTGTTTTACGCTTACTTTCATAACGTATTGGGTACCAGATTGTTTATTCATCGAGTTAGTATCGTAGCTCGATTCGAAGTAGAAGCTGCAAAATCCGCACCCAATGGATTCATAACTTTACCAAGGCACAAATATTTTGCAATAAAATTCGTTTTTAGTAACTTTTACAGTTAACAAAGTGAGTGAAACAAATTGTTTGTTTCACTTAACATGCTCAATGTGTACATTAAACTTCAGTCTTAATTAATGTGTGAGACTTTGTATTTCAACTTTAAATGGAAAATTGATAAAACTTCTATTCCTCTGAGAAGAGTTTAATTTTTTTTTATTAACCTGCACCATCAGTAAAAGGGACAGTCCCAGCTACATGTAGTTGACATCTCTTAAAATTATAAGAAATTCTGTAGTTCTTACATCAAGAATTTATAATTAGTTAATTGCAATTTAACTAATCTTGATAATCTGATTTCTTTATCCGTACATGATGACTTTGAACAAGCTTTGCAGTGAAAAAAGAGTATAAAAAGAAAGCACACATTATACAAATCAACTGTTGAACCAACTATTTTTTTCCCAATTTTGAACAAATTGCGTGAATTTTCCCCTTTTTAAAGGCACAGGACCTTGGATTCAAAAGGTGGAATTAACCCCTGGTGTGGTATCTTCTGCTTGTAGCTTGTCCACAGTACATCAGTTTTGAATTGATTATTATTAACTACTTGAACTATTATATCTATATTACAGTTAGTTTAATGGAAATTGTAATGAGAACAGATTATCCTTTCACTTCAAACTTGTTGGATCCAAAGACTGAGGAATTCTACCATACAAGTCTTAACGTAACTGCTGCGGTAAGATTTCTTGTACTGAAGGATTTTACAGTATAAAAGCGCTTATGAAATCTTGAAACCAGCAGTCTGTGCCATTAGCATGATTAGCTTCTAGTCCGAAGCCTGTGACAAAATTGATTCTAACTAGTGAAAATTTCAGGAAGTTTGAATATAAAATGTGTATAAATAGAGGAATTTAAACTTTGAAAGTGGTTTTTCGGACTAGTATCTACAAAAGTTTTTGTCGCAGACTGAACCAGTTATAATGCTTTGGTTGGTACATATACTTGTGAGTAGTCATTTTGTCATTTGTGTTTTGATGGATGCCTTGTTTTCAGTATTTTGCCATCTTTGATCAAAACTGTTGTTGTAAATGCTGGAACATATCTTCCTTGTTGTTTGTATTTCAATTTCTTGGAGATATTTTCATGTGCAAAACTAGCAGCAGTTAATATCATATATAAAATATTTAAATACATAGCTTCATTAAAGTGAGGGCATTGCAAGGAAAATCAGTACATGGTATCAGTTCAAAATGATGAGGTAAAAATATTATTCTTTTGAACAAATCTTGATAATGATGAAACTTGCTGTCATGAAATGCTCATTTCAACTTGTATATTTCAGTTGCTGGAATATTACAGTTCATTACCAGGATTTGATTCATTGGAAGTGTTCAATTTTACGTAAGTCAGTTCATAATTAATTACACATGCTTTACTAAATACTGTGGAAGTACTTTAATTGGTGGACATATAGAATCCACAATTGCATCGAGTGAGAAACTACATTTCAACACTAGAGATAGTTAAATGTTCAAATTTTTAAGCGTGAGGCTTGCCGAGCGATTAAAATATTTGAAAATTTAACTATAGAGAGTGTAGAAATGTGGTTTAACACGAGATACAGTTGTGGATTTTATTTCTCTAATGATTTCAAGGAGTTTTTGGACAAAAAAACATGACCCTCCTTTTCTGATTATATGAAATGGTGTGTTCTTTGAGCATGACGTCATCAGACATGCTTGCCCTTTTTCATGACGTCGCAATGGTCAAGTTGAAAACGGCAAACATATTTGATGTCATAATTGAATTTCATCCAATCACTTGCCGAGAACAACATTCTCTTTAGAGAGGAGAAAAGTGTTTCTGAAACTATTCAGTAAACGTGAAAACAGGACAGAAATAAGAAATCAATTTTCATGGTTTTCCTCAATGTATCACGCTTCATGGGTACCTAAATTCATGGTTTATGATTCCATTTGGAACTTAATTTCTTGATTTGAGAAAGGAAGAAATCCATGAAAATTGGAATCTCATGAACAGTAGGACTTTTACAGTACATAATTTGATGCAAGATAATATTTTCATAATTTTAGATGTACATTTTAAAGGGTCCTAAAGGGGGACCTGTGTATGATGCAAGAAGAATATAAAATGGATTTGTTCAATATTCATTTTTATAAGGCCCTAAATAATTAGATTTAGGTAATTAAGATATGATGTAATTTACAAGAGACAATACTACAACTGAATTTCATTTTGAGCTTCAATCGCCTGGAAAAGACTTAAAATGGAAATATAACTGAAAAACCCAGGAATTTGAAAAAGTAAATATTGATAAGCGGTATGTAAACAAATTCTAGAAAATAATTTTTGCAACCTAGAATTTTGTCCACTACATAGGTCCATGAAAATAACTAGAATATCCTTGAAAAGTCCTGAAGAAATCCTAATTTTGAGACATCAAAATAGTAGTAGTTAACAATTTCAGAAAGAGTATTTCGGTGATATTTTTAATAGGTCTGTAAGTCTCGTTCAATTTTGAAACTTTCGGGCACATACATTGTACCTGGAAGTTACATTTTTAGCAAACACACATGACGTTTCAATAAAAAATTTCATAATCTTAAAAGTCATATTTTGGCGGGAAATGTTTTCAAATTTCAGTTTTATCGTGAGATCAGGGTGTCACATGACGAGACTTACAGACCCTATAGTTGAACATATGTCTGATCTTTTTTGATTGCGTAAAGCAGGCACATGTAAATGAATAGAATAGAATATTTGTCCAAATCATGAGACCCATATAGGGCATGCATAGCATATATATTAAACATTTGACAAAAAGAATCAATTAGTTTCACGTAATTGAAGAGAAGACGAAGAGAAAGATAAGATAAAGAGAGAAAATGAGATACAATATATATAATCAAAAACATAAAAACATACCTACACTTGGCTATTAGAAGATACATTTTTATGCACTTCAAAACATTTTTGAATATAAACTTATAATTCATGACATGTGTTTATCTTCTCAAGAAAGTTACCATATCAATTGACTAGTGCTATCAAGATTTTAAAAGTCTTTACAATGTCCCTCAATTTCTTAAAATAAACAATCCCGACATGCATGAAAACTTTATATAATGGACACTTTATATAATGGACATACTATGAGAATATGATTTTCATCTTCCACATCTAAATGTAAATGAGATGAAATGTAAAATTTCTATAGGATATTTTTCCTGAATGGGATTTTTTTTTCATGGGAAGAAAACAGCTTATCCTGATATATTGAATTTTCAGTATTGAAGGACATCAAAATCTTTCATAAATGAAATTTCCAGAGGTCAAATGACCGGAGTTAACATGTCTATTGAGCTTATGTGCTCCCATGGTTTCCAACTAGTAAATGATAAATGAACAATTTGAACTTTATAATTGTCTTGCCTGTGATGGTGTGGAAAGGGAAACATAGATGTACAAAGTGGCAGCTGCTACATGGCAGTTGTGTAAACTTTAATGTTAAGGGGGTTCGCTACTCAATTTGAAAATAAATAGGATTTCAAATAAACATGATTTTTTGTTAGAAAATTAAAAAAGAAACAATTTAAGTGAAAAAAATTGATAGGTTGATGATCTAGTTTTTGAGATTTAAGTGATAGAAAATTTGGCGGGAAACCGAACTCCTCTGATTTTTCATAGGATTGACATTAACAATGTCTGACCATGAATGAATGTGACAGAATAAATAGAATTCAATGAATTTTTTACAAAATGCTCACAAAGATGTGTTAAACGAAATTATGGAAAAAAATAAGGGGGTCAATAGGCAAAAAATTATAATGCTTTTAGATGGATAAAGCCCGAGGATTCCGAAAATCTGACCAAAATCCCAAAACATGAGGAGCAAACCTTAAGTTTTTATGATGAGGTCAGTTTCGCAATACTAATGTAAAAGGTAAGTCAATGATATTTGGTATGTTGGTTGGTCTTGCAGTACAATTTGCAATACGGATTTTGTCAATGACCCTAATTTTACAGTCTAGTCAGCATGTTAAGTTTTTATACAAAAGAAGGTTTTGAGGTATATACAGGTAGGATTCGCCATGTCTGTCTGTCTATCCGTTCGACCCCTTTTGTGTCCAGAGCAGAAATTTTGTACCGTAGCATCTAAGATTATCAAACCTGGTGTGTGGATGCATCATTTGAAGACAATGTGTCACGTACCAAATTTAGGTCACTGTGACCTTGACTTTGACCTTTGACCTTTATGATAGTAAAACCATGTGCATTTCATGTCCGGAGCAGAACTTTTGTACCGTAGCACCTAAGATTATCAAACTGGGTGTGTGGATGCATCATGGGAAGACAATGTATTGTGTATCAAATTTAGGTCACTGTGACCTTGATTTCAACTTTTGACCTTTATGATAGTAAAACCATGTGCATTTTGTGTCCGGAACAGAACTTTTGAACCGTAGTACCCAGGATTATCAAACTCGGTGTGTGGATGCATCATGGGAAGACAATGTGTCATCTACCAAATTTAGGTTTCTGTGGCCTTGACTATGACCTTTGACCTTTATGATAGTAAAACCATGTGCATTTCGTGTCTGGACGAGAACTTTTGTACTGTAGCACCTAGGATTATCAAACTTGGTGTGTGGTTGCATCATGGGAAGATGTGTCTCGTACCAAATTTAGGTCACTGTGACCTTGACTTTGACTTTTGACCTTTATGATAGTAAAACCATGTGCATTTCCTGTCCAGAGCAGAACTTTCGTACTTTAGTACCTAGGATTATCAAACTTGGTGTTTAGATGCATCATGGGAAGACGATGTGTCTCATACCAAATTTAGGTCACTGTGACCTTGACTTTGACCTTTGACCTTTATGATAGTAAATCCTTGTTCATTTTTTGTCGAAAGCTTGGTTTAAATCATCTTTGTATCCATAGAATTATATTATTTAATGTATTACCCTTTAAATGAAGTACCAAATATGAACTGATTGGAATAAAACCTGTAACTTCAGTCCTGGCAGGCTTTATTTCTGTTAGATTTACTTTCCAATTACCATGTGGCTGAAGGTCAAATTTCAAAATGACATTCCTTGGTACTCAAATGCAGTTGCAGGGGGTATTTTCTGGCGTTGCTGACAGTTCTAGTTTCTATTAAGTTTTTAGCTCAACTGGCCTAAAAGGCCATGTGCGCTATTGCCATCACTTGGTGTCCGTCCGTCCGTCTGTCGTCGGTCCGTCATAAACTTTTTCAAAAATCTTCTTCTCTGAAACCACTAGGCCAATTTTAACCAAACTTGGTCTGAATTACCAGGGTATCTAGATTCAAAATTGTGTTTGATTAGTCCGAGGACCAAACAACATGGCTGCCGTTACTAAAAATAGCATGTAGGGGTAAATTGCTGTTTTTGGCAAATAACTCGAAAACCGTTACAGATATCCAAAATCTAACTGAGTAAAAGTGATCAGCATGGCAAGATCTACCCGCCCTGCAATTTTGAAGAAAATCTGATCACCAGTTTTGGAGTTATTCCCCTTTTTCCGGTGAAAAATTTCAATATATTTTATTTTTATACGACCGCAAAAATTTTGCGGTCGTATAATGTTATGGCGCAGTCGTCGGCGTCGGCGTCTGTGGCCAGCATAACTTTGTTTCTAGTGGACGGATCATCTTCANGGCCATGTGCGCTATTGCCATCACTTGGCGTCCGTCCGTCCGTCTGTCCGTCTGTCGTCGGTCCGTCATAAACTTTTTCAAAAATCTTCTTCTCTGAAACCACTAGGCCAATTTTAACCAAACTTGGTCTGAATAACCAGGGTATCTAGATTCAAAATTGTGTTCGATTAGTCCGAGGACCAAACAACATGGCTGCCGTTACTAAAATTAGCATGTAGGGGTAAATTGCTGTTTTTGGCAAATAAATCGAAAACCGTTAGATATCCAAAATCTAACATGAGTAAAAGTGATCAGCATGGCAAGATCTACCCGCCCTGCAATTTTGAAGAAAATCTGATCACCAGTTTTGGAGTTATTCCCCTTTTTCCGGTGAAAAATTTCAATATATTTTATTTTTAGCTCACCTGGCTATGCCAGGGTGAGATTTTGCCATCACTTGGCGTCCGGCGTCCGTCCGTCGTCCGTCCGTCGTCCGTCGTCCGTCCGTCGTCCGTCCGTCGTCCGTCCGTCGTCCGTCCGTCCGGCGTAAACTTTTCATTTAAAGATCTTCTCCTCTGAAACCACTGGGCCAATTGGAGCCAAACTTGGTCACAATAGTCCTTGGGTGGTCCCCTTTAAATATTGTATCTGGCATGTCCGTACCTAATCCAAGATGGCCGCCAGCGGGGAACATAGTTTTAACATTGGACCCTATGGGAAAACACATTCAAAGATCTTCTTCTCAGAAACTACCAGTCCAATTATAACCAAACTTAGTCACAACAGTCCTTAGATGGTCCAATCCAAAAAAGGTATCCGGCAGGTCTGGTCCTAATCCAAAATGGCCGCCAGTGGGGAACATAGTTTTAACATTGGACCCTATGGGAAAGACATTCAAAGATCTTCTTCTCAGAAACTACCAGTCCAATTATAACCAAACTTAGTCACAATGGTCTTTAGATGGTCCCATCCAAAAAAGGTATCCAGCAGGTCCGTACCTAATCCAAGATGGCCGCCAGCGGGGAACATAGTTTAAACATTGGACCCTATGGGAAAGACATTAAAAGATCTTCTTCTCAGAAACTACCAGTCCAATTATAACCAAACTTAGTCACAATTGTCCTTAGATGGTCCCATCCAAAAAAGGTATCCGGCAGGTCCATACCTAATCCAAGATGGCTGCCAGCGGTAAACATAGTTTTAACATAGAACCCAGTGTGGGAAAGACATTCAAAGATCTTCTTCTCAGAAACTACCTGTCCAATTAAACTTAAACTAAGGCACAATGGTCCTTATATGGTTCCTTCCAAAAAAGGTATCCGGCAGGTCCGTACCTCATCCAAGATGGCCGCCAGCAGGGAACATAGTTTTATTATTGGACCCTATGGGAAAGACATTCAAAGTTCATCTTCTCAGAAACTACTAATCCAATTAAAACTAAACTAAGCCACAATGGTCCTTAGATGGTCTCTTCTAAAACAGATATCTGGCAGGTCTATACCTCATCCAAGATGGCCGCCAGCGGGAACATAGTTTTAACATTGGACCCTATGGAAAACACATTCAAAGATCTTCTTCTCAGAAACTACCATTCCAATTATAACCAAACTTAGTCACAATTGCCCTTAGATAGTCCCTTCCAAAAAGGGTATATGGCCGGTCCATACCTCATCCAAGATGGCCGCCATCGGGGAACATAGTTTTGGTATTGGACCCTTTGGAATATACATTCAAAGATCTTCTTCTCAGAAACTACTAGTCCAATTAGAACCGCTGTCCAAATTTTTGAATTTTTATTTGAATTGTGGTCTGAATGTTTTAATTTCAGCAACATGTATAACCTTGATTATAAGGGGGACCCCTGCCCAAATTTTTTTTTGAATGGTGTTCTGTTATGGGTTGTAATGGATGGAGCTTTGGGTTGCCATGGAAACCAAACAAGAACACTGTAATTTTACGGAAAAAAAAGTATTCTGCTAAATTTTGTGTTTTGTTTTTCCTATTGGAAATGCCTTTTATTTATGTCAGTCATGGTCCAGGTGAGCGATACAGGCTCCTGAGAGCCTCTTGTTTATCAAAGAAACTATTGCAGATAGAGGTCAACTTTTTATTGCAAAAATGTTCAGCATATCAAGATCTACCTGCCCTGAAATTTTGGAGAAAATCCAAAAACCCTTGTATGAGTTACTGCCCTTTTTTCACAGAATTTACAAAATTTTAAATTTTTCGTCTCATTTCCAAAACTATAGAAGATGAAGGTTAAGTGTAAATTGATAAAAGGTTTGCTATGCTGTGCTGACTTCAATAGTGGTGTTGAAAATCGTTCTTTGACCGCCA
>MJUU01028144.1:0-13191 GCA_002080025.1 Modiolus philippinarum
GTTACTGTTCCTACAATATTTTTCGTACTTTCTTTTATATTTTTTATACCTTCGGAAATGTCCTCCTGGCGGGAATAAATCATAGTCATTCTATCGGAGTCAGCTGCCTGTAAGTAAAATCAAGGTTAGCTACATTATGTTAAAATGGACCTTAAAATGTTTTACCATATCACCTCAATCGGGTAGAGAACTCAAAAATATATGTACTTTCTTTATATGAAAGCATATTTAAAGATGAATATAATTTACTGTCTATTGGGTCTGTAAGTCTCGTCATGTGACACCGAGAAATCACGATAAAATTGCAATTTCAAAACGTTTCCCGCCAAAACATGACGTTGCAGGATTATGACGTTCAAATTTTCTGCTTGAAACGTCATATGTTTTTGTTAAAAATGCAACTTCCGGGTACAAGTTATGTACCCGGAAGACCAAAAATTGAACGAGACTTACAGGCCCTATTGATAGATCTTATTTGTGGTCGATTGATGTCATAATTTGTCTTTGTCTGCATCTTATGCATATTTAACAAACAAGAGCAATTATCACAAGAAATTGTGTGCCTTTGGTTTTTTACTACCGTTTTTTCATCAGAAACAGCAGTAAACTTTATTTCTTCACCCGTAAGACCTACACCACAAGAACATGTGATGACCCAAATAAAAGAATGTGTGTAGAGCAAAGTCGGCAGTTATCGACAGGCGGCAATTATCGACATGTTTCCCACTGGAGCCTCTTCAATATGCAAAAATTTTATTCGATTCCTTGCGGACTTTTACATATTGCAATATGACTACTCGGATGGTCTCTCGACTTTCTGATATATCAGGGTAAATACCAATGTCGAAGATTATCGATTAAAAATACTCGATGTCTTGTCGTCGGCTGAAAAACGTGGTGTCTTACGCAATCAGATAAGATATCACATGTCTCTGTAGAAGTGGGAAAACAATAGACTCAGCATTGGAGTTCTGTAATGGCGATAAAAGCAACATTTCAGAGGAGGTTTTCAGAGGTCTGAAGCTGAATGTAACAATCGTCTACTCTCTTCTATATATGGGCATGTCGAAAACTGCCTCTCGAAAACATAATTGGAGGCAGTTATCGACACATTTATGTATTTTTGTATGGAAATGATAGCGGTAACAATAGAAAAAAAGTATATCTTCATAATCAACAATTTCACTGTTTTCAGATATTTTCTATAGCTTTCATATTTAAATAATTTTACTGTTTTCATATATTTTTTTATTGTACTGCAGACAGATTGTTGTGTATTTAGAGGTGTGCTTGAAATGTTAGGGAACATTTTTCGGGATGCCGGGATTTTTAGTTTTTTAGCTCGGGGATTCGGGATTGCTTTATTTTAAGCCCTTGATTTCAGGAAATAAATGCACCGGGATTCCGGATTTCATCAGTTTTTAAGTTATTTTGTAGTTCAGGAATTCGGGATTTAGTAAAATCGGTCGGTATTTCAGGATGAGACACCCTCCGGCCCCCATTGTTATCAAGCTACCAGTTTGCGTGATGTTGATTGCTGAAAAAAGGGTATTTCAATAAAAAGTTGATACTCTGTTTTGTTTGGTCTGTGTATTGTTTATTTCTTCTTTTTGTTTGTTTGTTTGTCGATTTGTTTGCATTTGATGTTTTATATTTCGGATTTCCATGTTATTAGGGCCCGCCATGAAATGGCGGTGCCCTATAGTAATCAGCCTGTCCGTCCGTCCGTCTGCCTGTCCGTCTGTCTGTACACCCGTCAGCATTTTCTATGTCGTACGATTATTCAAGATTGCCTTCACGGATTTTTATGATTTTTTACTCAAAGTTGAACTTGACCAAACAAAGCTCTCTTTTGTTTTTGAGAAAATCGGAAAATGATTTTTGGGAAAAAACTCCTTTTTACATGAAAAAGTGGATGTTTTGAGAATAAGCTCTATGCCGTACGATAACTTAAGATTGCCTACAGGGATTTTAATGATTTTTTTGATACTCAAGGTTGAACTTGACCAATAGAAGCTCCCTTTCGTTTTTGAGGAACATCGGAAAATGATTTTCTGGGAAAAAACTTAATACGTTTTTATATGAAAAAATGCATATTTTGAGAATTAGCTCTATGTCTTTAGATTGGACTTGACAAAAGGAAGCTTCCTTTCGTTTTTGAGGAAAATCGGAAAATGATTTTCGGGAAAAAACCCTCGTTTTCAATGATAAAAATTATGCATATTTTGAGAATTAGCTCTATGTCGTATGATTACTTAGATTGCCTTCATGGATTTTCATGATTTTGATACTCAAACTTCAACTTGACCAGAGGAAGCTCCCTTTCGTTTTTGAGGAAGATCGGAAAATGATTTTTGGAGAAAAACTTAATACGTTTTTATATGAAAAAGTGCATATTTTGAGAATTAGCTCTATGTCGTACAATAAATTATTATTGCTTCAGGGATTTATATGATTTTTATAGACTAGATTGGTCTTGACCAAAGGAAGCTCCCATTTGTTTTTTTTAGGGAAATCTGAAAAAAAATGACAAAAACATAGTTTTTATATGAAAAAAAGCATATTCTGAAAATCAGCTTTATGTTGTATGATAGCTTGAAATCACTTCACATATTTTTATAAGTTTTAGGCACAGTGTTGGACTTGATAAAAAAAGGTCCCTAATGATTTTGAAGAGAATCATAAAACATTTTTGTCGGAAAAAACTAAAAAAAATCATATTTTTGAGAATTAGCTCTGTCGTATGAAAACTTGAAATCACCATAATATATTATTTTCAATGTTTTGATTTGATCTGAACAAATGATTTTTAAATTTTGACCACTTTGCTGTAATTGCACATGTATAAATTTTCCATTAATTTAATTTAATTAATTTTTTTTTAGAATTTTGCCTCATATTACTTTGCATGAAGCATAAATGTTAAAACAGCATTGACTGACCTAAGTTCGGAAGTTAACGTTTTTAGCTCACTTGGCGATGCCAGGGCGAACGTTTGCTATCACTTGCCTTCCGTCATCCGCCCGTCTGTCGCAAACTTTTCATGCAAAAAATATCTTCTGAAACCAAAGGACCATTTGGAATCAAGCTTGATCACAATGGCCTTGTGTGGTCCCCTTTAGAATTGTGTTCGACAGGTCCTTACTTCATCCAAGGTGGACGCTAGCGGGGGACATAGTTTTGACATTGGACCTTATGGAAAAAACATTCAAAGATCTTCTCAGAAACCAACAGTTCAATTATAACCAAACTTCGTGACAATGGTCCTTAGAATGTCACTTTCAAAAAGTTATCCAGCAGTCTGTGCTACATTCAATTAAGATGGCCTCCAGGAGGGAACGTTGTTTTAAAATTGGACCCGAGTTCCTATCGTTGTCTACGTTTGTCTTTTGTCTTATATACGTTTTCCGTTCCTGTGTAGTTCCCTGGCAGATTGGTATGTAATTAAAATTTTCAGCCATTGTAGGTGTTTCTGTTAACCATTCTTTTACATAGTCGCAATAGTCCTTTGTGGTCGTGTCCAAAGAGGTATCTTGCTGGTCCGTACCTTATCAAAGATGGCTGCCAGCAGGGAACACTCTATGGTTAAATGTAATAAAATTCAAGTGGCATGTCATCATATAATTGAATATCCTTTCGTATATGAAATCCATAATCTTGATTCAGTCGTACGCACAACCCTATTGGAACTTTGATAGTAGCCAAGAAAAGATTTATTTTCGGACGTGTGTAGAAAATACAATCACTTGTTTGGTATGATTGAAAAACAAAAATAGCTACAAAAGTTTTATTGTTCATCCAGAAATATTGTTTTAATTACTACAACAAGTACTATACATCAAATAGTTCTTATTATGTACATCAACAGACTTTTTGTGGTGTCTTTAATTTAAAAAATAAGATATAATGAAAAGTGATAATTTTAAAAGGGAAAATAATAAAACTAAGGGATGGGAGGTAATCAACTTACAAAATGAAGAAGTTAGAATAAAATTTCTTAAAAAAATATTATCTTGGTAAATTTCCTTTAACCCTCAAGCTGAAACAATGGAAACAATTATAGCTGCAAGTTTAAAGATGGACCCTACGGGAAAATCACATGTTTAGTTCATCTCTTAAACCAAACGTTACAGGCATAATGTATACATGAATTGCTCATTTCGTTCCGATCCAACAAAAACATACAGCAACACTGGACCCTTTCGGAAAATCACCAAATTGCCTGGATGAATAATCTCTTCTGATGTCGGCACCAGGGGTCCAAACTCGGCCCTGTCCATCTCTTGAGTACCTAATATGAAGACTTCTTATAAGTTCTCTCCGGCAGAGCTGATTTTTTAGCTGTTTTCATTTTCCCGTGAGCCATTTTTTCATAGTTTATATTTTTGTGTGTCAGTTACTTTTTGGTTTGTCGATCAAATAAGGCTAAAGCATATTGCCTCTTTCTACGCATGCAGTTGATACATGTATATTTCTGATAAAGACCTTCTCAAGATTTTTAAAGTTGTGTACGTTTGTCTTTTGTTTGCTTTTTTCTCTTTTGCATTTCTTTTGTAGACATTGGTATGTAAATGTATTTTTCAGCCATTTTGGGAATTTCCTGTTATTCATAAATCCACAAATCGAATCAAGTAAATTTCCTTATCATGGTTACTGGAACATATTTGCAGTAGGTTGTTTTCTTAATTTCTTTATTGGTTTTCAGAACAAAATCTCCTTGCTGCATGGTCGCTAGGCTTATCAGTCGCTACTATTGATCGCAACCTTGAGTCCTGTGCTGATTTGGCTCTATTGGGTTATTTGTTCTCTTTTAGCTTTTACACACTGCGGGAAAGTCGACTAAAACGCGGTTGATACCCATTTTCGGATACACAGGAAAGGCATTAAAATTACGGTAACTCTTTCTTGAGTATATTTTACTTGAATACATTAACAAAATTTATGTAGGTTTCTGTGTATTTGTCCGAGACGGGCAAAAAAGGACTTTCCATCGCATTTCGTTAATTCTTCATGGCATTTTCTACATCTTTTTGTTTTGGTCTTTTTAGTTTTTTATATGCACCGAAACGCTAATAGTTTGCCAAAATAGCCATTTTCAGAAACTTTAATTTACAGTAAATTCGTCCTTGATTACTTATTCATCAGAACAAGGACGTAGAAACGTAAGTGCTTCATCAGAAATTAAAATATGAAAGTAGAAGTTGGATCTGCAATCAAAAATGCATGTCTTTAGAACACTTTGACTCCAGGCGTTATACAGCCTTTGTATAACTTTAATATACACATATGATCCATGGCCATTTTAGCAACCAGACGTCGTCAAAGAATCTTAAAACCAACATAAATTAAAACTAACGGTGTTATTACTTCATTTAATGACCGAAAATAAAAAAAAAACAAAAACTGAAACGATAAAAATAACGGGATATATGAAAAAGAAAGGAAATGGGGTAAATGTCAAGGAGACAACATCCCATATCCAGGTTAAAACGACCAAAAACAAAACATCTAGGGGTCACCATATGGTCTTCAACACAGTGAGGAACCTCACACCATATAGTAAGCCCTAAATGGCCCCGGGGATATGTATTCTAAGGCATCAGGTAATACAAGGACAACAATTTGTATATCTGCATATAACCGTTACCTACCATGATAATCCATATTTTTGGATGTACGCTTAAAAGTGTACGAGAGCGCCCTGCAAGGCAAAAAGCGTCGAGGAAAAATAATTTTATTTGTCAAAGCTTTATTTTTTTGTGTTTCCGTTAATATATTGCCCTCAAATGCCGTATGTTCCTTACATTTCGTTGTTTCAAATATTTATTTTGATTTTTTTTTCTGATTTTACATTACCGGACACTTCCGAATGCTCCTTTTAGGATGACCACGCTTCTAATTTAGGCTAAAGAGACTGACATATACATATTATTTTATTTGACCTCATTTTTAGGGTTTTAATAACATTTTATGACATGCATAAAGCTGACTGTCGATAACTGTCGATAACTGCCTCCACCTGTCGATAACTGCCTCCGAGAAAGACGTTTTAAATTTCCATACAACACTCGCAATTCTAAAGAGTCCAGTCCGGATCTGGCAAAAAAAATAAAGAAGACAACCTCTTTGTATATTTCCCGGTATAAGATTTAACCAGGTCATGATCTACATTTGAAAAATAATCTATTCACTCTTAAACTGTCGATAACTGCCGACTCTGCTCTACACCACTACAAAGTATATTACAACAATATCGGTTTGTCTAAAATACTAGCTTCTCGATAAAAAAAATTTACCGCACCAACGACCAAACTTTGGCAGCAACATACAGACAAGAATATTGAATACTAGATCCGGAGCTGCAATACCTTATGGCAGCAAAAGTTAATTTGTCAAGTCCAGTTTGCTGTCCTCTCAATTTGATAAATATCTTAAGGTGTCCGCAGGGTAAAATCCTATTATAGATCTTTTTGAAATTTAAATTTTTACCATCTTTCGTCTTCCTTCACTTACCACATGGTCCGTCACAAAATCTTTCATTAGTTTGTTGATATCATCTGCACTCAACAGTTCTTTCTTTGCTTTTGCAATCAGCTTTTTCAGAAGGAAAACCGAACAAGATGGAACAGACTTTAAGACTGCATATTCAAAAGTATTCAACAAGCTCCCCAGATCGTACAAATTATAATATTCTGATGAAACTGCGTGCATTACTTTTTCTCTCACTTTCATTATGCTACTCAGTGCAAGACTTAAATTACTTTCATGTGCCTTCAACAGTCGCAGTTTCAAAATGAGATAATTGAGGTTGCTCAAGTCAAAATCAATGATAGATATAGACGTAACTTTGTATCTACCCAGACATACTTCTTGTATAATACCATTATTGGTATAATGACGATAAGAACATGTTATTGTACATCTTCTGGAAAAGTCTTTTGTCCAGATCAACATTAAATGGTATGCTGCATCCAGCTACAGGACATTCACAGCAATGCAATCTTTTTTTATTTGTTTGATGGAAAAAGTAATGCTTTCTTTTCTCCAGCATATCTGTGAAATCACGAAAACCCGCTATTAATCTTGGTTCTATAAATTCACGAAAAACGTCAGCTCCTGTGTCGATAAGACATTGGTATGGAAGCAAAAGATCCTTTTGTTCATTTGTAATCATCATTCATTCTGTTAAAAAATAAAAACAAATTCATTACAACAACATTCTTCTATTTTTTCTATCAAGTAAATTGATTGATTGATAAGGTAGAGTTTAACGCCCAGTGAGCAATATTTCAGCTCTCAGGACGAGAATAAGTTCATCAATTCAAAAAGAAAAAGTAAGAGAAAAAAGAAAACAAGGGTGGAAGGGACAACGAGTTTTGGTTACAACTTGAAAGGAGGAAAAATGGGTAGAGACAGAAAATTTAGCCTTCTATACGAGTCCCAATAACTCTGCTCTCTTTAGACAATATAGAAGGGGTCTTTATACTGCATGGAGCGTGGCATTTCTCCATACAGTTTCTAATCCATGATTTTACGGAAATGTTGTTATAAATGCCTGAAACTGGTTAAAAAACCACAAAACTGGGACGTAACTTATGTTTTTTTTTTACTTTATAGGGGGTATCGACATGATTTTCTGCTTGCATCTGTTATGAGTTCCAGTGACTTGAAAATTTTACATACATACTGGCTTCTCCCTGTCTATTACAATATACTTAAGTATATAGATTCTTTGAGCAAACCTTTCGGGAAGGTTTTAGTTTGATTTTTTTCCTTCGTAATGCGACAGTGTTTTAATAAGCAGACTAGGCGCCTTGAGCTGGCCGACAGATTAGCGGCGTGCACCCCTCGACCCACCATTCAAAATTACGTATGGTCATTTTCTTTCCTTCAAGATTGTGGTCATTGAGTAAGTAGTCTACCTGTATTTGGTTTTATTCTAATGTTTTATTATACTATAGGGAAACAGGACAGATAAAGGGGATGTTTGAGTACCCATAGACCGGTTTTACTCTACTGATGGCTTTCCTAATGCCGGTACCAAGTCCGGCTGTCTCGAGTTGCTGTCGTTGCTTTAGTTAGTCTTTTGTCTTATTTGTGTTTTTCCCTGTGTATAGTTCCTTGGAAGATTAAAGCGTGTAATTGTAATTTTCAGCCATTGTAGATGTTGCAGATGTTTTCTGTTATCCTTTTTATTTTACTCAAATCAAATTATTATGCTAAACCATCAAACTATTAGTTGTTACTTGATTACAACGTTATTTACCAGTAAAACTACAACCGGTATCTTATTTTCTGGACTGATTTGCATAAACGTTTAAAATTTTAAATGTACATGTGAGAGAAAATTAAATTCTAAAACCTGCAAATAATTTTAGCTGTTGTATACCTTTGTACACAAAATCGATTTTCAAACATAATTAATGTACGAATCATTCCACAATATTTTTCGCTTTAACTGTTTCATTTCAGTTGCATTCTTAGGGACCGACCATTTAACCTGAAAAGGGGGGGTTATGGTTTTTTTCTGGACAGAAAATTTTTTTTCGCACGAATTGCGAAAAAAAATATTTATTTTTTCTCACGTGTATCAAAAAATTTTTTTTTCAAAATTAACATTATTTTTGGGGACAGAAAGCCTCCTTCAGAAAATTTTTTTTTATCATTTTGGCAGCCAAAATATTTTTTCACATAAAATCAGCTCCAAAATATTTCTTTTAGAAAAAAACATACCCCCCTTTTCAAGTTAAATGGTCGGTTCCTTAAGTATATCAAAGCATTGGGATATACACGCAATGACATCATACATTTAAACGTGAAACAATACTGAACATTGGCAAAGTTTTGTCCATGGTTGATAACTTTTTGACAATTCATCAGACAGATACCAAATAAAGTCCGAGAACCATTTCTACTTGAAAAAATGAAAAAAAAAATTAAAACTTTGTAAAATACTAATAATTCATAAAGCACTCAATAGTTTTCATAGAAAGAACAAGAAAAAAAATCTGTCGGATAAATTGACAGTTCAAATTCTTTTGTTGAAGGAAGGTCATAGAATAAGTAAATTATGAGGAAAGGTTTTTCATAGTTAGTCATATCCTTTTGTTGCAGGAAGGTCATAGAATAAGTAAATTATGAGGAAAGTTTTTTTTCATAGGTAGTCATATCCGTACGCCGACAATGATTGGCCAATTTCAAAACCTGTTTCAAACAGATTTAACTTCTGTAAAGAAGAGTTAGTCAACTTCAACCAGAAAAGTCCTTTTCAATTCACACTTGACCTTTCTCATATATGTCATATTTTAACAAAAATTATATATTGAAATTTTGAAAATTTAACGAAAAAGGCTATAAATCCGAGGCGGATCATCAGATAACTTTTAAATTGTATTATAGGCAGATTTTGTCATACTGATCATTTTTACTCAATCAGATTGTTTATAATTATACTGTAATGGCTTTTTGGAGTATTTTTGCAAACATAAGCAATTTAACTTTTGGTCTTTATAGTAACGGTAGCCATTTTGCTTGGTCCTGTAATTCCTAGAATAAAATGTTAAAACTATATACCCTTTTTGGAATTCGGGGCAAATTTTGTAAAACTTGGCTCAATGGTTTCAGAGGATACTATTGATAAAGTTTACGATGGACGGACAAATGAAAGCCATCGACGGTCGCCAATGCAAGTAATGACAATGGCTCACATGACGCTTTGGTCAGGTGTGTTACCAAGTAAGGTTCTAAAAGTCCAACTAAAAGTCACCATGAGACCTTCAACAATGACCTGTGCTCATACCACATAGTAAGTTCAAGACGGCCACACTAGTGTCATATCGGTGTCATATGGAATTTCGAACTCCATTATTTCATATTCTCAAAAAAGGGGTTCAATATACCATGGTAGGGGGTCAAAATAGCATGGTTGATGAAATATCACAATTTTCAGATGGGGTGCAAAATTCCATGACAAGGGGGTCAGAATACCGTGGCAGATTAGCGAATTAATATCTCAATGTACCATTTACATGTCTTGAAAGGGGGGGTCAAAATCCAATGGTAGGGGGTCAAAATACCATGATTGATGAAATGTCACACTTTTCAGATGTGGATGCAAAATTCCATGACAGGGGTCAGAATACCATACCAGATAAAGAATTGATATCTCAGTGTACGATTTACATGTCTTTAAAGGTGGTTCAAAATCCCATGGTAGGGGGTCAAAATACCAGGGTGGGGGGTCAAAATACCATAGTTGATGAAATGTCACAAATTTCAGATTGGGTGCAAAATTCCGTGACAGGGGGTCAGAATACCATACCAGGAAAGAGAATTAATATCTCAGTGTACGATTAACGTGTCTTGAAAGGGGTTTCAAAATTCCATGGTAGAGGGTCAAAATACCATGGTTGATGAAATGTCATAATTTTCAGATGGGGGTGCAATATTCCATGACAGGGGGTCAGAATATCATGGTAGGATAGAGAGGTAATATCTCAACATACCATGATTTTATATTATAATTATAATTATAATAAAACTAATCAATGTAACCTTATTTTAGAGGGGTAAATGCCATATTTTTGGTCCATGTTGGTTAAAGTGCAAAAAAAAAATTAGGCCAAGCATATTTGACATATTTTACATACTTTACAAACAGTTTTGATGATTTTAGGAATACTATATCTTTTGTCATTATTGTATATATTTTTGTTTAAAATATCCTCAGATTTACCGAAAAACAGCATGGCACATAGAAATGATGCTTAAAATGTCAGGAGTGCAACAGTTTTTAAATCCAACTTATACATTTCTATAGTTTTCATTCAATACTTCATTTTCATATATCTTATTGTGTAATATATCAATTCCAACCATTGAAAGCTTTGTTCAAGCATGAAAAAATATTGATAGATTTACATTGATAAGATTTTTTTCTAAGTTTTGATCCAAAGAAATGTTATATATTTTTCTCTTTAGTCTCTATTTTTTTTTTTTATATTCAGACATCTTTCATGTTTGTTTTATACATGTATTTATCATATATTATTGTAATGCCGTCATTTATATTTGTATACTTAAGAAATAAAACATGGCCGCCATACTATATTGTCATTATAACATGGGCTTGAGTTGTTTTTGCAAATATTTTATCCCGAGCGTTGCGCATGTGCTAAGAGTGTTATATTGGTATTATAACATGACTCTATTTACAAAGCTAATACAGGAAGCCATATTAGAATTAAACATATTCTTGTATTGGGAGAGGACTTTTATAATGTTGATAAAACTTTTGTCCAATCCCATTGCTTATTCTTTAGCAAATAAATATGGTTAAATCAATCAAGGAAATATTTAAATCTTTACAAAAATGTTAAATATCTTTATAACGTTTTTTTATTCTGCTTCTTGCCTTTATGTCTGAAAGATGTCTTTTTCATTAGTGAATGATATGTGTAATTAGGATATTAAAAACAATTTATAACAATTTATATTCTAGCCCATATTGTTAACCTATAATTGTGTTACTCTCCTGACACAATATTACAACTGCATTCATAATCAACTGTTGCGACTGGTTTCAGGTCTGATTTGGAAGAGCTGAAGTATTTACACTGAAGTTAGTAGTGAAAATACCATTCAGAAGAAATACAGTACTAGTAGTACAAAGATAGGACTGCTATAGAAAATGTAAATAAATCAACAATAAGAAGCAGAAAATGCAGACAAAAAGTATAGATCCTCAAAAACCACAAGCATATAAAAAGGAACAACTGAAAAAACAATAAAAAACAGTGTAGAAAAGACAGGAACAAAATTGCTGAAATTAGGAAAATAGAAACAAAATGAATGTAAAAAAGGAAAAGTAGGAAACCGACTTCTTATGGCAAATGAAGTTAATATTTTTTTATATTCTTCAATTACTATTTCCATAGTTTAGTCATTTCCCACTTTTCTTTTTGTATTCATTTTGTTTGTTTTTTCATATCAGCAATTTGTTGCTGTCTTTTCTGCATAGTTTTAACTTATGTTTATATATAATGCTTTTCAGTTTTCCTTTTTTATAGGATCTATACTTTTTTCTGAATTTTCTGCTTCTGATTTACATACATTTTCTTTAGCAGTCCCATCTTTGTTCCTCTAGTACTTCTTCTGAATAATTATTTTACCAGTATCTTCATTGTAGATACTTTAGCTCTCTAAATCAGACCTGAAACCAACCATAACACTTATATTGTATCAGGAGTTCAACTTTAGCTAGAATGCATATTTTTACAACTTATATTCAAATTATAAAATTATAAAATTCTTTCACACTTCTAGACATAAAAGTAAATAACAGAATGAAAAAAATATTGAGCATTTTTAAATTGAATTGCCATTATTAAATTCAATATACACCTACCGAGGGTATTTACAAAATATTTGTACTTTTGCTGTTGCACTTTTGACATGGTACCACATTTTATGAGCCCACAGCAGAGTTAGATCATAAGCTTCCAATATTTCAATTTTCTTGGGAATAAAAAGTACATATATACTGAATTTTTTAAAACAACAGTAAATTCTTAATGTTTTTCGTTTTTATTTTGTAGAAAAATAACTTTTAAAAAAGGCAAATTTGCAATTGTCACAAAAAAGTGTTGCACTCCTGACAATTCCAGCAACATTTTGATGTGCCATATTGCTGTTTTTCGAGATATCAATGCATGTAAATGTATGTTAAAGACATTTATTTTATATACTGCCATGGTATTCTGACCCACAATCATGGATTTTTAAACCCCCATTTGAGAATTGTGAAGTTTTGTAAACCATGGTATTTTGAACCCCCGGACCACCATGGGATTTTGAACCTCCCTTTCAAAACATATAAATGTGCATTAAAGACATTGATTCTATATCTTGCAAAGGTATTCTGAACCGACATCATGAAATTTTGCACCCCCATCTGAAAATTGTGGCGTTTCGTCAACCATGGTACTAGTATTTTGACCCCCTACCATGGTATTTTGAACCCCATTTCAAGGCATGTAAATGTACTTTAATGACATTTATTCTATATACTGCCATGGTATTCTGACCCCCCCCTCCCCCCCCGCCCATTGGAATTTTGCACCCCATCTGATAGTTGTGAGGTTTTGTCAACCATGGTATTTTGACCCCCCTACCATGGGATTTTGAACCTCC
>MJUU01028144.1:20741-35062 GCA_002080025.1 Modiolus philippinarum
TTTGACCTTCAAGGTAGAAAGGTCACATACCCATTCATTGTATCTGTCCTGGATATGGGCCAGTGTAACTGGTGACAATTTCAACAGGAAACAAGTCAAGTTCACCCAAACTTGTTTACAATAATATTGGAACAGACGATCAAAAATAAACATGGATTTTTTCATGTTACAAGGTTAGAAATGAAACAGTTTCCCTGTTTTAAACTTTGAAGTTTGTCTAACAGTTATTCCAATACATAGCAATAGTTCAGATGTACTGTAATTCTTTGAATGAAATCTACATCAGATAAATTGGCACACACCAAACTACATGTGTGAATGGGCATTTGGTGACCTTTCTACCTTGAAGGCCAAACTGCTATTGAAAAACCTATTGTATTACCTGGAGAGCTACCAAAAATCCTATTGAAACTGCATTCACTAATAGGAAAATTGCTGCAAGAATCTTTAAAACATTATATCAGTACGGTTTCATATACATTTGCAAATTCATTGATGATCAAAAACTGATATTGTAAGTTAATATAAGCATTTTCTGGTTGTCATACAGGTATGTTTCTTTCCTTACAAACAATTATGGTGCAATGAATATTAAAAATCTTTTCAGATGTGATAAATTCGAAGTATTCCATACAAAATAAATAACAAAATACCGAGGTGACTGTGAATTTAGGTTCTGCATATGCGCATTGCGACAACTTATGTATCATCAGAAGCTAGAAACGTTTGGAAAACTATTAATCGAAATGTGTGAAAAAGCTAATAGAGAACAAATAACTAATAGGATCTAAATAGGAAAGCTAAAATCAGCTTAGGACAGAGCTATGCAAGAGGGAGATACTCCTTATGTTTTAACAAAATTTTCGTAAATTTAGATATTGCCTAATGTTTTATTTCACCGATATAAAAGCTTTGAGTCTGTCTGTTTGTTTGTGTGTCTTTTGTCTGCAAACCCTTAACAGTTGGTATAACTAATGAATGGTACATTTTAGCTAATTTACTTTACAGTTTAATATACAAATTAGCTACTCGACCGGTTTACGGCATATTAGACGGACTATTCGAATGGGATGATTTTTTTTTCGAGAAATTAATTCGAGAAACCCATGCTTCAATTACCAATACAAACATAGGACCATTGTTTTTTGACAATTTTTCCGGTGGATTTCAACTACTTTGTAATTTTGTCCATTGCATTTCGGTTCTTGATAATTCTGTTATGTAATTTTGTTATTATTTTATTTAAGGTGGTTCGGGTGTCTAAAACTGTGCATCCATCTCGTGCTTCTGGTGAAAATTTGAATTTACAATTAAAATGTTGTAAAAATAATTTTAAAATGAAATGAGCACCATTTATGCTGCCAGCTTACAAATATGTCACTTTTTGAAAAATTCTTATTTTATTATAGGGAGATAATTCTAAAGTAATTTAGTAAGGAATAAAACAGTTTTATGATTTTGTCAAGAATATGATCGGTGACCCATATTTTTATTTGATATTTCCAAAGAGAATTCTATAACAAATTTTATCCAACATTTTCAACATAATCTATCGTTTTTTTTTTTCAAATAAACATTTCTAAAATTGTATTTTTCCCTATAAAGACTATACTGAAAAGGTCCAAATCTTACTATTTTCGGAAACTTTTCCCGGAAGAACGAGATCGTTGACATATTGATTTTTTACTTAAATTTTGAAGCAAATTAAGTAATTTTTCAGGAACAGAAAAATAAGAAAAATGTATCGTTTTCTTTTTAGTCCCCCGAACTAACCTACATCAATTTTCGAAGACTAAATAGTAACAACACGTAGTCCAGATAACTAATGCACGAAAAATTCAATATTAACCTACGGAGACCAAATTGAAACGTTCCAGAAGATCTAATAGAAATTCTAAATGCATAATTTTCAGTAGCCTCTTTTTCTTTTCTTTTACGGTTGTTTTCATGAAATTCTTAACCTGTAGTGAACAACTTGATTTCCTGATTAGTCCATCTAACTTGAGAAATGATTATTACAGCAATTTTCCTATTAATGAATGCACTCACAATAGTAAAATTGGTAGCCTTCCAGGTAGATACAATAGGTTTCTCAATAGAACTTTGACCTTCAAGGTAGAAAGGTCACATACCCATTCATTGTATCTGTCCTGGATATGGGCCAGTGTAACTGGTGACAATTTCAACAGGAAACAAGTCAAGTTCACCCAAACTTGTTTACAATAATATTGGAACAGACGATCAAAAATAAACATGGATTTTTTCATGTTACAAGGTTAGAAATGAAACAGTTTCCCTGTTTTAAACTTTAAAGTTTGTCTAACAGTTGTTCCAATACATGGCAATAGTTCAGATGTACTTTAATTCTCTGAATGAAATCTACATTAGGTAAATTGGCACACACTCAACTACATGTGTGAATGAGCATTTGGTGACCTTTCTACCTTTAAGGCCAAACTGCTATTGAAAAACCTATTGTATTACCTGGAGAGCTACCAAAAATCCTATTGAAACTGCATTCACTAATAGGAAAATTGCTGCAAAAATCTTAAAAACATTATATCAGTACGGTTTCATATACATTTGCAAATTCATTGATGATCAAAAAATGATATTGTAAGTTAATATAAGCATTTTCTGGTTGTCATACAGGTATGTTTCTTTCCTTACAAACAATTATGGTGCAATGAATAATGTTTTTAGATGTGATAAATTCGAAGTACTCCATACAAAATAAATAACAAAATACCGAGGTGACTGTGAATTTAGGTTCTGCATATGCGCATTTCGACAACTTATGTATCATCAGAAGCTCGAAACGTTTGGAAAACTATTAATCGAAATGTGTGAAAAAGCTAATAGAGAACAAATAACTAATAGGATCTAAATAGGAAAGCTAAATCAGCTTAGGACAGAGCTATGCAAGAGGGAGATACTCCTTATGTTTTAACAAAATTTTCGTAAATTTAGATATTGCCTAATGTTTAATTTCACCGATATAAAAGCTTTGAGTCTGTCTGTTTGTTTGTGTGTCTTTTGTCTGCAAACCCTTAACACTTGGTATAACTAATGAATGGTACAGTTTAGTTAATTTACTTTACAGTTTAATATACAAATTAGCTACACGAACGGTTTACGGCATATTAGACGGACTATTCGAATGGGATAATTTTTTTTTTCGAGGAATTAATTCGAGAAACCCATGCTTCAATTACCAATACAAACATAGGACCGTTGTTTTTTGACAATTTTTCCGGTGGATTACAACTACTTTGTAATTTTGTCCATTGCATTTCGGTTCTTGATAATTCTGTTATGTAATTTTGTTATTATTTTATTTAAGGTGGTTCGGGTGTCTAAAACTGGGCATCCATCTCGTGCTTCTGGTGAAAATTTGAATTTACAATTAAAATGTTGTAAAAATGATTTTAAAATGAAATGAGCACCATTTATGCTGCCAGCTTACAAAATATGTCACTTTTTGAAAAATTCTTATTTTATTATAGGGAGATAATTCTAAAGTAATTTAGTAAGGAATGAAACAGTTTTATGATTTTGTCAAGAATATGATCGGTGACCCATACTTTTATTTGATATTTCCAAAGAAATTCTATAACAAATTTTATCCAACATTTTCAACATAATCTATCGTTTTAGTCAAATAAACATTTCTAAAATTGTATTTTTCCCTATATAGACTATACTGAAAAGGTCCAAATCTTACTATTTTCGGAAACTTTTCCCGGAAGAACGAGATCGTTGACATGTTGATTTTTTACTTAAATTTTGAAGCAAATTAAATAAACTTTCAGTAACAGAAAAAAAAGATAAATGTATCGTTTTGTTTTTAGTCCCCCGAACTAACCTAAATCAATTTTCGAAGACTAAATAGTAACAACACGTAGTCCAGATAACTAATGTACGAAAAATTCAGTATTAACCCACGGAGACCAAATTGAAACGTTCCAGAAGATCTAATAGAAATTCTAAATGCATAATTTTCAGTAGCCTCTTTTTCTTTTCTTTTACGGTTGTTTTCATGAAATTCTTAACCTGTAATGAACAACTTGATTTCCTGATTAGTCCATCTAACTTTGATACAAAAAACAATTATTACCTTTAAAACACCATGAAAAAGAAGAAATCGTTTTTTATCAACTGTTCTGAAAAAAAACAGAAACCTACACTAACCTAAACTAACGGATGCATAGTCAGTAAGGGAGTTTACAAGTTAACATGCAACCTTTTCGCCTGAAGGAAATTTTCGACATAACACATTTTGTGCTATTGTCGAATTGTAAATATATTGTTAACACATCTATAATATGATGTCATTGCAGCAAACGACTCCAGAGATGTAATGTCATCGTAGAAAACAGAGAATATTTGACTTCTGTCTAGTAAAACATTGTTATAGCTGCTAACATTACAATCACTCCCTGCGATGACACCAAACACCTCCACATCGTTGTGGTTTTGTTTTAATAATTTAATTTCATTTCTAATGCCAATGCCGTCATTCCAGTTTCCATCTGAAAGTATGACTACAAGTATTCTTTTTGATAGCATGAAGTTGCCTGTGCGGATATGTTTTAATGCATGACTTGTATTTGATTGTGAAATATGGGTGTTAATTTTGACCTGCAAAGCTGCGGCGATTAACTTGTCTTTATCATTTGACCATGACATGGAAAAAACTTCCTCCACTTCGTCTGAATACGAATACATGCCGATCCTAACACTTGGATTAAAACTAAGAACTTTTTCAATTGTTTGTCTTATTGCTGATAGACGTCCGTTGTATCCTGTCACTGTTTGGTTGGTTTTTGTATCCAACAAAATAATTACATCACTTCCCGTCTGAAAGGTGCAGTCTACAACAAAAAAATTAACCACAAAGTAAATTGTGTTTTTACATTCAACCAATATGTGACTAAAACAACCCAGCATTGATATTAAAAACGTTAAATTTTCAACATAAGTTGTCGAAATGTACATATGCAGAAACTGAATTTACAGTAACTTTGGTATTTTGTTATTTGTTACCAATGGGCCGATGCCATTGCCGGTGGACTGTTAGTCCCCGAGGGTATTCATCAACCCATTAGCAAGTACTTCAGTGCTGGGCCGAAAACCGATTTTATCAGTAGTCAGTACTTCGGTTCTGACCCGAAAGCCGATTCTATTTGGAACCTTACAATATGTATTTTTTTGTAAATTATGTTGAAAACTAAGAAGTAAGCTCTGTCCTTAGCTGATTTTTGCTTTACATTTAGATCTTATTGGTTATTTGTTCTCTATCAGTTTTTAAACATCTTTGAGTTTATGGTCTTCCAAACATTTAGATTTTATCTGCACTGAAGAGACATAAGTTGTCGAAATGCGCATATGCAGAAATTAAATTCACAGTAACTTCGGTATTTAGTTCTTTATTTGAAAACTTGCAATATCTTAATTTAAGAAAATTTTGTTTTAAACCTTAGGAGTATCCCTCTCTTGCATAGCTCTGTCCTAAGTTGGTTTTGGCTTTCCCATTTAGGTCCTATTGGTAATTCGTCTTCTTTCAGCTTTTACACGTATTTCGGTTCATAGATCTCCAAGTGTTTTGATTTGATCTGCACTTAAGAGACATAAGTTGTCGAAATGCGCATATGCAAAAACTAAATTCACAGTAACTTCGGCATTTTGCTTTTCTGTTTTGTTTATTTGGTTTTTTTTCTGTCATAATGTCTCAATTTGTGTTCAATATTAACTATTATTTACATCCTTTGATCAGATGGGATCAAAATTTTTAGTTAGTAATTTTCAAGATTTACCGTCGGAACCAGTGGCATCATAATAATGCAGACGCGTACCAACTTTCCCGTAATTACAAAATCGATTTTAATAGCAAAATACCGAAGAAACCTTTAATTTATTTTCTGCATACGCGCGTTTCGAAAAAAAACAACGGCAGTAGAATACCGAAGGAACAAAGGAGTGAAATTTACAAAATTCGAAGTCGAAAGACATGGCCAAAAACGAGAACACAGAGAACAATGACGTTAGACACAGAAAACAATGACGTTAGACAGATACAAAGCACAGAAATAAAAATCACAACATTCAAAACAATGGCACTCACAGTGTGAACTCCAGTGAAACTGAGAGTTGCATCAGGTGCTCCGGAAGGGTAAGCATGTCCTGCTCTGTTAACAGCACCCGTCACAGGGTTAGTGAAGCATTTATATATATTTGAAAGATCTGATAGGTGGCTGATTGGTTAATGTCATTTGCTAACCATGAGACAAAACCAATTAAAAGCCTTTGTACGTGTTACTTCTCTAACCCTCAAACAGTACCTAAGTTAAATTTTGAAAAGCTTAAGTATTTTACGAAAGGATATGGAGTAAATGAACATGAGACAATAACACATATGTTTACTCCAACTGCAATAATTTTTATGAGCTGTATGGCCATTTCGGAAATTGATTCCTCATCAGCAGCACTAGAACCCAAACAAAGGAAATCAATTATTTAAAAAATTGTTTAAAATGCACAAAACCAAACGAGATCCAAATGATCAGTAATATCAAATATAGCAAAGAACAAAACAACGATGGAGGGCGTTGATCCTTAGGTTTTAGAATTGACGTAAATTTAGATAATAGTAATTGAACAAAGTGTACAAATGAGATATTATCTCACGTACAGGTACACCATATCTAAGAAAAATAAAGAGCATACATCTCTACCACGGGGAATTGTTTTACCAACTCCACACTGCAATAAAAGACAAACTCCTATATTAGGTATTTTACGAAAGGATATGGAGTAAATGAACATGAGACAATAACACATATGTTTACTCCAACTGCAATAATTTTTATGAGCTGTATNAACAATGACGTTAGACACAGAAAACAATGACGTTAGACAGATACAAAGCACAGAAATGAAAATCACAACATTCAAAACAATGGCACTCACAGTGTGAACTCCAGTGAAACTGAGAGTGGCATCAGGTGCTCCGGAAGGGTAAGCATGTCCTGCTCTGTTAACAGCACCCGTCAAATGGTTAGTGAAGCATTTATATATATTTGAAAGATCTGATAGGTGGCTGATTGGTTAATGCCATTTGCTAACCATGAGACAAAACCAATTAAAAGCCTTTGTACGTGTTACTTCTCTAACCCTCAAACAGTACCAAAGTTAAATTTTGAAAAGCTTCAGTCCACATTTTTTTTCAAACAGGAAGTACATATCTGACAGGAAGTGCCTTACAACTAATCATAAAGAGGCTGCATACTAATTTTGAAATCAAACCCACTTCTAGAAGCTGAGAAAAATGCGACCAATAATTCGTGTTTCACTACATTTCGTGCAAAGTCCATATTTTGTCAAACAAGAAGTACACATCCGACAAGACTCAAAATAGGATGTTCCTTTCAACTAATCATATAGAGGTTGCATACCAATTTTGAAATCAATCCCTCTAGCAGAAGCTGAGAAAAATGCGGTGTAAATTTCATGTTTCACTACATTTCGTAACTAAGTCCATTTCGTTAGAAAGGAAGTACCCATTTGACAGGACTTGAAAAACATTCCTTACAACTAACCATATAGAGGTTGCACACCAAACTTGAAATAAATCCCTTGAGCAAAAGCTGAGAAAACTGTGACAAAAATAATTTGCGGATGAACGGACGGACAAGGTGAATGCAGTATACCTCACTCTCTATAGAGTGGGGGTATGATAAAGATATATTTCCGGTGTCTTTGTGTAAAGTAATCAGCGTGCGGTGTGTCAGTCAAAAACATTAAAATATTATGTCACCATAAATGTACAAACCTCAGCAATGTAATGTATCTACATTCCCCGTTAATCAGCATGTTCTTACTGCCCCTGTCTCAAATAACTAAATACCGAAGTTACTGTGAATTTTGATTCTGCATATGCGCATTTCGACAACTTATGTCTCATCAGTGCAGATAAAATCTAAACGTTTGGAAAACCATAAAGTCAAAGATGTTTAAAAACTGATAGACAACAAATAATCAAATATGATCTAAATAGAAAGCAAAAATCAGCTAAGGACAGAGCTTTGCATGAGGGAGATACTCCTTAGTTTCAACAAAATTTACAAAAATTAGATATTGTAAGGTTTCAAATATAATCGGCTTTCGGGTCAGCACCGAAGTACTGACTACTGGGCTGGTGAATACCCTCGGAGAATAACAGACCACCAGCAGTGGCATCGACCCAGTGGTAACAAATAACTAAATACCGAAGTTACTGTGAATTTTGATTCTGCATATGCGCATTTCGACAACTTATGTCTCATCATTGCAGATAAATTGACGTATATCACTTACCAAAATGATATTCCATAATTTACAGCAACTTCGGTATCTTGTTATTGATGCCACTGGGTCGATGCTGGTAGACCGTTATTCCCCGAGGGTGTTCGCCAATACGGCAGTCAATTCCTTCGGTGCCAGTCCAAAAACCGATTTTATTTAGAAACTAACAATAATAAAATTTGAAATCTTTGTTTTAACTAAGAAGTATCTCACTCATGCAAAGCTCTGACTTCAACTGATTTGGCTTTCAAATTAGATCCTTTTGATAAGTTTTTCGCTATCAGCTTTTGTACATCTTTCGATTTCTAGATTAACACTATTTTCTGACTTTATCTGTACTTGACAGACATTAATTGCCGAAATTGCCATGCGCACAAAGTAAATTTACAATAACTTCGGTATTTCGTTATACCACCCCTCTTTAATGGCGGTCCCGCACTTATCGCCACACATTTTCCAGGTTCATTTTTCAAACAGTTGTATACTTTTATGGGATTTATTCCCTGAATATATCGCCACCCTCACTAACTGCAAATTTTTTCCTGGTCTCAAAAGGTCGCGATATAACGAGGGTGCACTATATAATGTATTTATTTATATCAGTATTCGACATTCGTGTCTGATGAAGCTTACCTGAACAATCAGCGTGAGATGTCTCTTTGAATATTCTGGAATATAAATCTTCAAGATGAAAAGGACTGAAAGTATACTGCTGTTTACCAGATATTTTCAGCATCTCACTATGGGAGATCGACTGACCAATCCCAACTGTCAATATCCTTGGACCCATTCTTCTGATCGATGAGGCCGCAAGAATAGCGTCATTTCTGTCAGATGAAAGGCCATCATACAGTAGTACAATATAGCTCCACGCACCAGTGCGCGCACCCATTGAAGCGGACCTCAGCATCTGAAATATATTATAGGATTAATCACACATTTTTAGGAAATTATCTATGTATAACTCCGGCAGCTCACTAATAAACTGAATAAGGTCCGAAGGAGTTAATGTAAAAATTGGGAGTGAACTGCCCGAGTTTATACATACATGATTTCCCAAAATTAGTGTTTAATCCTTAAAATTACAATTTTTTACGTTAAAAATTGCGTGATCCATGTTAACGGCGTCTGTATTTGCTGCATTATATTTTTTGAGAAGCGGGTTAATGGGCAAACGGAAATATCGAAAAATATTTCCGTTCGCTATTCATGACGTTGACCAATGAAAATGAATGTAACAATCACATTTGGAATTATATAACAAAATAACCGAAGTTTAATTTCAGATTTCAGGAACAAGATTATATTCTCTTCAATTAAATATTATAAATTAACAAGTATGGATCGTATTGCAAGGCAATACAAAGTCCCCTGCTGGTAGGACAAGGTTTTGTTACACCAGTAAAAAAAGTAATAAAAGTCAAAACCCCATAACTCTACGAAAAATCATTAGACAGAACCAAATTCAAACTTGATCTGTAACTCATTAAGGTAGACTCGTATACCAAATATTAGAAAAAATACCTGCAATTGTTCAAGAAAAAGTGCGGCAACTGATATTTTACTAAAATTTTAGTAAAATAGCAATTTTAATTCTAAAGTCAAAGTCCAATTAATTTTGTCAAAAATTAGTGGACTCCAACCCAAACTAAAACTTGATTTGTAACTCATACAGATAGAGCCAGCAAAAGATATTAGATAAATACCTACAGTGGTTCAGAAAAAAGTTCGGAGAACTGATGCGAGACAAATGAACAGACGAAAGGTCGTACGGACAGACTGACGGATGTACGAACGGACAGAAGGATGGACCAAGCGCAAACCTAAAGTCCCATCGGCTATCGCCGGTAGAGGACCAAAAATCATACTTCTGAACCGTTCAAACAGATATTCATTGCAGGGCCATGCAGTACACCACTAAACTCTTTATAAGCTCCTTACTACTTAACTTAGAGATGGCCTGAAACGTTACTGAGATAAAACCTACTTCACGGCGTGGATCTCCTTTTTACAGCTATCTTCGACCAGCCTTACCCATTGCCATATTATGAAAACTTTTACATGTACAACTCTGCCAAACAATAAGCTAAAAACAATAGTTTCTAATTTGATACATGTACATCAATCTTTCTGCAAAAAAAAATGGGGAACACGGATAAAACTTTTTGGTAGTAGGGAAAAAAATAGTATACACTGAGTCAAACAAGAAGTACACTGAAACAACGGCAGTAGAATACGTAATTTGATAAATTTGAAAATGACGTAATCGAAATGTTTAAAAATTTAGTAACACTATTTTGGTCAAATTTGGGAGGCAATTGAGATTTCCATGGGAACTGTCTGCGCGCAGCTTTTAGCTGACCTATTTCTTTACTCATATGAGGACAAGTTTTTTAAAAGGGCTGACACAAAAACCAAACACATTTAGCTCAGTCCTTTAATTTCAATTTCCGCTACATAGACGATGTACTTTCTCTTAATTATCAAACATTGAAGGAATAGTAATACCAAATCCAATCCAAAGAGATTGAAATTGAAGAGACTACTTACACTCCTACTTCAGCTTCATACTTAGATAACTAAATAGCGAACTTACTATAAATTTAGTTTCTGCGTATGGCTATTTCTCTTCAGTGCAGATAAAATCTAAACATTTTGAAGACCATAAATTCAAAGATGTTTACAGACTGAGGGAGAACAAATAACCAATATGATCTAAACAGAAAGCCAAAATCAGATTAGGACAGAACTTCACATGATGGAGATACTCCATAGTTTTCAACAAAAATTTAAACAAAGAAATGATTTTTAAGTTTCCGAATAAAATCGACTTTCGAGACAATACCAAAGTACTGACTTCTAGGTAGGAGAATACCCTCGGGGAATAACAGTCCACTAACAGAGGGGTCTACCTATTTGTAACAAACTAAATACTAAACTTATTGTAAATTTAGTGTCTATATATGACAATTTAGATCTTTTGTAAAACATTCACTTAGATGGACTTTTGAAATAAAAGCTAAATTACAAACAGAATAATTTAACTTCCCAATTGTAAACTTTCCCTTTATCAGTTGATTCACTACTGTCAAGCATGAAGTTTATAAAGCGATGTTTTAAATTTAGAGCGAAACACTGTTCCTAAAGCTGATAAAAGATTTATTCAGTCTGTTTCTTTCGTCCCTCCAGCGATTCCTCGGACGTCACCGTGACATTCTTGAAAGATATGACGTGTCGGTGTCCAAAATGAAAACGGACATTTTAAGCTAGATTTCCTGTCCTCATCGACTTGACATTACCGATTCAACCCGGAATTTAATCACTGATAGTTTGGCGGATGTTGGTAGCGGAGCAGAACGTGCGTACCCTTCCGGAGCATCTGATGTCACTTTCAGTTTTAGGGAATTTAAAATAGGTGTGCTTTGTCCTGAATGTTTTGTTTTTATTTCCGTGCCTTGTGACTGTTTCCTGTCTTTGTTTCTGTGTACTCGTTTTTGTCATGTGTTGGTACTTTCCTTGTTCCTTCGACATTCTACTACTTTTGTTAAATACCATACTCGTTAATATGAGTCAGAAATAATTCTGAAAAGGCACAAAAGTTATGTTTTATAAAAATCAATAACAGTAGAACGTATAAGTATAATTATGGTTTTACACATTTTCACACATATGTTATCTCCTCCGGTAATGAAAAATAGCGTATGATGGTTATCCATAACATTGCAATTATATATCTTTCAGATTTTTTATTCATGATAGAACACTGTTTGAAAAACATACCTCGACAGCTTTTCTTAGTGCTGGTGCTGTGAAAGTTGCAGCATCGTGTCCTACAACCGTCTGAAGCTGGTTATGGATATCAGCTGGTAATGTAAAGTCGTTCAGATCAAACAACAATTCTGGTTCAAAGTTAAAGGTTATAACTCCGACTTGAAAATCATTTTGACCAATGGGAACTTTTCTTACAAATTCATCAATAAAAGCAATGCTTCTGTTTACATCATTTTCAATACTTGCAGATGTGTCGACTACAAACACAACGTCAACAGGACCGGGTCGGCAATCTGTAAAATAATTATAATATATATTTAAACTTATTGTATTGAATGCATTATGTGTCAACGAAAGTTCTACATCTCTATATTTGGTGTATTTGTGTGGAATTTTAATTGTTTTAGACGAATGCTTAGTGGATACCAATTATGAACCCAGTAAAAACCGGAACCATAGCGTAGACTTACCGAAGGTTACTGTGAATTTAGTTTCTGCATTGGCTATATCTTTTCAGTGCGCATCAAATCAAACTTTTAAAAACCACGGACCTGAATATGTGTATAAGCTGATATAGAAGAAATAACCAATAAAATGTAAGTAGGAATACCAAAATGAACCATGGACAGAACTTTGCAAGAGGGGAGATACATCTTAGCTTTAAACACAATTTTCTTAAATTGAGATATTACAAATTTCTACATTAAATCGAAGTATGTACAGCATCAAAGTACTGACTACTTGGTTGGTGAATACCCTTGGGAACTAACAAACCATATGCAGAGGGGTAATAAATAACAGAATACAACAAGAAGTGGTGCCATCATAAATGATGGCCATCCCCGCACTTCCCTGTTTGACTCAGAAAACGAAGTTCCACTGACAAGCTCACATGTGTCAAGATTGACATCATGGGGCCTCTTGTTTGCACCAAGACCAATAGAAAAAATCCGAAAGCTTATTGCGCATTTGCAGTCTATATGCAACAATTCTATAACAAAATTAAATCCATAAATTCAAAAATGTAGGGGGAGTTCCACTGACAAGCTCACATGTGTCAAAATCGACATCTTGGGCCTTCTTGTTCGCACCAAGACCAATATCAAAAATTCGAAAGCTTATTGCACATCTGCAGACTATATGCAACAATTCTATAATAAAATTAAATCCATAAATTCAAAAAATGTAGGAGGAGTTCCAGTGACGAGCTCACATGTGTCAAAATCGACATCTTAGGGCCTCTTGTTTGCACAAAGACCAATATCAAAAATCCGAAAGCTTATTGCACATCTGCAGACTATATGCAACAATTCTATAACAAAATTAAATATATAAATTCAAAAATGTAGGAGGAGTTCCACTGACAAGCTCACATGTGTCATAATCGACATCTTGGGGCCTCTTGTTTGCACCAAGAACAATATCAAAAATCCGAACAACTCTATAACAAAATTAATTCCATAAATCCAAAAATGAAGAAGGAGTTCCACTGACAAGGTCCACAGACGGACGGACGGGACCAAAACAATATCCCCGCATTTTCTTCAGAAAAGTGCGGGGATAAAAAGTTTTTGCGAATTTACTTTCTGCATCTAGGCATTTTTACAACTTAGGTGTAGTCAAAGAAAAACATTTGGAAATAAAACTAAAATATTTGTAGAACTGATACAACAAATTACCAATACGATCTAAATATGGAAGCCAAAATCGGCTAAGGACAGAGCTTTCCACGTGAGATACTCCTTAGCTTTAAATAAAATTTTCCCAATTTTGATATTGCAAGTTTCTAAATTAAATCGGTTTTCGGGCTATCAGCGAAGCACTGGTACTGGGCTGGTGGATACCATCGAGGACTAACAGCGCACCATATGACGAATTGGCCTATGGCTAATTAATTTTAAAAAATAACGAAAGTAAATGTGAATTTTGTTTCTACATATGGAGTATTAGTAAATGCCCCTTAATGCTTTGTACATTTACTGAAGCGAATCTGGTCTGAGATGTAATGTGAATGTTTAACAGGATTTTGAAACTGTATAACTGTAAACAGTAGGCAAGAAGAATGACACTTTAGGTAACAAAGTGGACAATTATAGATGACAGAAAGTATCTCTGACAGATATAAGGACAACATTTTAATAGAAATATTTTCCTGTTGTTTAATATTTGTTGTACCCCGGAAGAAAATTTTAATCATGTATTTTTTT
>MJUU01028145.1:0-28524 GCA_002080025.1 Modiolus philippinarum
AATTCCAAATTTTAGTTGAAAATGTTAAAGAAATGAATTGGTGGTTTTATGTATACGCATCTTAAACGCCGCTTGAAAGGAATTCATTGGAGTATAAACGGGACCAAGTCACTCACAAACATATCATAAAAGTTCGGACTTTTATTTGTTTGTGACTGAATTTGTCCCTTTTAAACTCCAATAAATTTCTTTAAATGGCGTTTAATCCTTAAAAAAAGTATACGGGATACTAGGTTTATAAATTTTATGAGATATTTTAAAGATGAATACATGTAAATACGGCGTGCTATACAAGTTAGTTTAGCATTAAGCATGCACACTCGTTCATTCGTTACATCTAAAAATGCCACACACTCTAATCAAAACAACCATGAATGCCAAAACCTTCAAACTATAATAATCTAGAGGGAGGTAAATTGTCCCAGTTTTCAAAAATGATACTTATAACTCACTTGAAAATACTTGGTCATACGATGCATTATTTTTTCTTGTTATCTAAAAGCTAGACTTTATTCATGTGTAGACATAAGAGAAAAATTCAGGAAACGTATCCAAAGTTATTCAGGATACGGCCGGGATGTCAATATATAGTAACTTTATTCCCTGGTAGAGTTGCAGCATTACATGTGATTGTAATTTTCTGCCACTGTTGAAGTTTCCTGTTATCCCGTTTTATTTCATGTATCTGTTATCTTCATACTTGCATTTTATCAATGGTCGATCATGTTAAAGGGGATTAATTTGAGTTATCGTGGATATTGAAAGCAGAAAAAAACTTTCTGCATAAACAATAAAATGATATGGAGAAAATGCACATGAGACAAAGTCAGTCCGGCTGTCCCGAGTTCCTATCGTTTTTTTTACGTTTGTCTTTTGTTTTTTTTTATTTGCGTTTTTTTTTCTTGTGCACATCCTTGGTACATTGTGGCATGTGACTGTGTTTTCGGCCATTGTATAGGTGATTTCTGTTATCTTTTTATCTTATTTAACTACAAATACATGGTTGAAACAAGCAATGGAAAATGCTTTTACTGTTGTTTTCCATCTTGAAGTCACCATGAGCTTTGCTCATACATCATAGTAAGTTCAAGATGGTCCCTAGCACTGGTTTGGGCGGAATTTATTGCTAACTGTCAAACAACGCTACATCCATGATGGATGTGGGATCGTCAACAAACATAAAATTAACTGGCAAAGTACTCTTACAATCAATGTTATCAGTTTCCCGATAAAAGCACTTGTGTCCTCAGCTAGTAGACAATTAAAACATGTTGCCAAACACAGGGCGCTTATTAAGTCAATTGTTAGAAAAATTTGCATTGTATATAGTGAGATGTGGGCACTTTAAACAGGTGGTGAGAAAAAAAATTGAAAATTACAAAATAAATGCAAAAATTTGAAAGTATGATTGCATATCCAAACGAGTAATTCTATCAAGAGCAAGTACACCATAACTCAAAAATATAGAGAGCATACATTTCTCGCAAGGTGAATCATTTTTCGAACTCCACACTGCAGGAGAGACAAAATCCAGTCTTAAATAAACAATGAAAGGATATGGAGTAAATGCACATGAGACGAAGTCTCTATAGACATGGTAGAGCCAAGCGATAGAGCAACGCTTTAATTGTTGTTTTTCATTTTGAAATTACATTGAGGCCTCCAATATTGAGCTTTGCTCATACAACATAGTTAGTTCAAGGTACGTACACATAATGACGAAACTCAAAGAGTACTTCACACTAACTATGAAGAATAAAGGTTCAAAGAGGCAGCATATCGTTGTCTTAATATTCCACCCAAGAGATGTAGCACAAACAATATCCAAAACATTGCTCACCCATATCAAAACCACAAAAATGAATTGCAATACTGAACAATTGGTCGATCTGTTCAAAATGGCTCCCCCCACAACGATAAAATTTCAATTTTGTATTCGCTTGTAGTACTTTATCTGTTAAAATATAATATTAATATCGGAGTATTATGAATATTTAATGCATTAAGAAAAACATATCATTTTTTTTTTATTTTGAGTATAGTTTCACTTTAAGCTTAATTATCTTGATAAGTAAGAGAACTTCTACTGATGAAAATTTCCAAATAACCAGAGTCATGAGATTGAATTGCCTTACACAGATAGTTTGCTTGACAGCAGTGAAGAAAATCATTTGCAATATCAAGATATCATGTATTTTTTGCAAATAAAAAGACAGAAATATTTTCACAAACCTCTGTTTTTCAATTCGGGATGAAGTGCGGAGCATGAAGGCTTAATACGATGTAAAAATAGGTTATAAGAATTACAGCGCCGATATTGTCATTATCAATTATAAAATGACTAAAAGAATTGATGATAATAGATATGGAACACTGCAACATGACTTGGATCTCATAGACAAAGTAGCAGAACATAGAGGGCTGCTGATAAAAAGAAATATGCAACAACATGAACAACGAGGTGGTGGTGAGTCCTGGAGATTACAATAATTCATCTAGCAAGATCAGTCGCGTATGTATTTTAATACACATATCCATAATTACTATATATTGTTTCTGTTATATCATTTTCTCACTTGTTCAAGAGTATTCTGGATTAGTCAAACAGTTTGATATGTAACCTAGAACTATGTATGGCACGCCAAAGCCACAAAAATGAGATAAAATAGCATTATCTCAGGTAATGATATCTTATCTGAATTTTTGTGGTTTTGGCGCGCATTATCAGACATTTATTATCAGGTTTCCTCATTACCTCCTAATAAGTACTTTTAAATATTTTATACATAGGTCTCTATGCAATCTATATGGTAATGATGTTTTATCTCAAGATAACATAGCATTATCTGTTAATACAGTTTTTTCTGCATTTTTGTGGTTTTGGCGTGATAGTAAATGTATTATCAGTTTTCTAATATCAACCAATCAGACGTAATATCTATGGGAAACTGTATTATCTGATTTATGTAACTGTATTATCTGATTTATGTTGAAAACAATCAGATGTAAATAGATAGATTTCAATAACTTATTAAATTCAATCTTTTTAGATCAAATTATCTTTTCTGAAAAATATTTGTAACAGAATTTCTTTTCTTTTTCTTATCCATTTGCCATTTGTAACGAATTTTGTAATATTGTGTGTATATTTTCTCTTTGTCGTTGTAAAATTAGTTTATGTCAATAAAGTCTCGTCAATATATATTAAAAATTACAATACCACAATACATCATCGTTAAAATTACCTGTTTTGACATTCACTTACCTGTGATCGTTGCATGAATGAAATTGCATATAGTAACAGATTAGGACGGATGTTCTTCACTGGGCACAATAAATTATTACATACGGATCGGACATCTATCATAAGATAGTTCATTACCTGTTAACAGATAAACAAGTTCATTACCAGTTATGATAAGCAATTTCATTACCTATTACCTCCAGGAAAGAATGTTTTATCTCTTTATTGCATAGAGACCTATGTTATTTTTTTTTCCATATTTATTTATCAGGAGTTAATGATATTTTATCTGCGCCAAAACCACAAAAATACAGATAAGATAGCATTACCTGAGATAATGCTATTTTATCTCATTTTTGTGGCTTTGGCGTGCCATAACTATGTGATTAAAAGGAAGTTACAACTTAGATATCGATACTTTTTAAGAATTCTCGATATGTTTAGTAGAAACTAATATATGTATTTTTCTACGGAAAAATTTGATACTGGCAACAGGCGGACTTAGTTATGATGTAATCAGGAAGCAAGTATTTCGTAGAATTTTATCCAGTTTTGATGTAAAGTTAAATATGAATTTCCACAAATAAGCCAGTCGTCCAAAGGTCCAAAGTATTGAAATTGGAAATTGCTAGTACTTCTTGGCTGGTTAAATAACCCAAATACATACACCAGCATTGATTTTACATTCACCACTATCTTGGAAGCTAAATAGAGAAACTATCACTTTTAAATATTTTCAAATGATTTAGAATGTTAAGGTTATGGCTTATAATGATTGGGTTAAATATCTGATGAGAAGATCTGATAGTCAAACTTATCAAAAGTTTGATAAATTTAAATTAGGTTTGGGCTATCAGGCTATTTATTGAATGAGAGTAAATAATTTCAGTCTTATAATACATGGTGATGAGAGTTATTTATGTATGTTGCTTTAAATTACTTTGTTGTCTGAACAAAAAATGACTTGGAAAAAGTTCACTATCAAGCTGACCTGTCCTTGTAAACAATCGAAATAACAATGTCATATTTTGTTACGGCCGGGGAACACCTTCTTGATTTTAGATTTTAGGCAGACAAATCTCCCGCTTCACCGGGTCTATTATATAAACATTTGTTCCAATCTAAAGTTTTTTCTTTTGATTTAATTTTCAAAGAAGAGCTTTTATCATCCATGGTACAAATCAACAACAGGAAAACAATTATGAAAGAGAGAAAAGTACAAAAATAGATGCTGAAAAAAGTTGTAATAAATATATAAAAGAATCAACAGTATCAGTAATAACAAAATGTATTAATCCATGCAAAACATACTGAAGAATTAGTTCGGTTAGGGCACAGGGGGTATGGGTAGATAACTCTTGTCTTCCAATATCGGAGTGCCTGCATGTGTGTACATTAATTATTATCAATTTAATGAGGGTGATAAGTTACAATACATAATGACAGGGTCGAACTGATAATGAAATTCATCTGCCCGGTTCATCTGATATTTGAAAATATTGTTCACTTGTTTTATAACATTGATCGTGCAAGAATTAAATGAATACAGAAGCTCTCGCATATTTACACCTTTTACAGTAATATATCTGCATATGGTAAAGCAAGGATGGATAAAGCGGCATTTTATTGAAACTATGGACATTTGAACAAAATGATATTTCTATATTTTTTCTTCATTTCTTTTTCCTTTTCTAAGTATATTTCATTGCGAGATTGTGTATAGAAGCGAAGCTGATGCATATTTTCCGTTTGTTTAGATATTTTGTCATGTACACTTTTTTAACTTTTAAGCAATTTAAGTTGATGTCTCGTGGTAGTGTATGCGCGAATACCTATGTCATAAAGGAACTTCGATACTTCCACAAAAAAATTATAACAACTACATGTTGAAACGTTCATTTGTGTCATTTGCATTTGGTGCCTTTCAAATTGCAGTGTGGAGTTGGTAAAACAATTTCCCGAGCTGGAGATGATTCTGGCTATGGTGTTTTTATGGAGGTGATCATGTTCAATGCGTATGCCGTGTTAAATGAAATACGTATCATATCTAAATTATTGAACTTAACGGATAATAGGTAGACATAATCTTGCGACTTTGTAACTAATCATGTTTTTAACACTTTTGATAATGGATTTCCATTGTTTTGGTCCTAGTGCTGTTAATGATACGTTGCCAAAATAGATACCCAAATGACATTCAGATGATTTTCCTGTATGTCCTGATATACGTTGTCTAGTGTACATTTACTCCGTATCCTTCCACTTTACTCCATGCTTCCTAATGCATCACTATAAGAACATTTCGTGGATTTATAGCAATTTTACTTCGTTTACTTACTCAATATATTTTAAAGCAATGGATTGGACAGAAGAATCCAGATTGCCCAAAAAGTATAATCGTAAAGAAATCGCATTGTATTTACTGAGCATTTACTTTGGTATGTTGACGCCATGGTGACATTTTCCATTGCTTTGCTAATAAGAATTTAGTCCAATATACAAATTTCAATACCTGTTCATGAAGTTAACCACCACCCTATAAGTTAAGACAATGTTGACTGAAACACGGAAATGAGACCTTGAACTTTACGATGTACAGCACAAGTGGCATTCTTGTTGTTTTATATAAATTTTAAATGCAAACTACATCAAAAATATTATGAAATATATTTCCCAATTAATTTGCTGTAATAAACTAGATTGCAATCTCTTACATTAAGGTGTGACCTTTTATCGTATATTTTCTAATTTGTACATGTTATCAGTAAATTATTTACATTCAAGTTTCAATAAAGTCAAATGATCAGCTCACACAGGCGGATTTTAGGGGGCGTAGGGGGCTTACGCTCCCTTTTCACCGACAAAGAAAAAAATGTGGTGGGAATTCTGTATAAAACTACCTGTATACCTCTAATTTTAACGCATCCTTACAAATTATGCTTAAAAATAAAATATTTATAATATTTCAATTAGAAAAGTAGTCAAAAATTTTTTAGTCTCTGTCCCCTCGGCGGTTTTCATACCATTTTCAGGATTTACACCCATCTTCGAAAATCCTTGATCCACCCCTGGCTCATATAGTTATTCTTTCCATTAATCATTATATTATTCTTATTCTCATTTAACTTTAAAATAAATATATTTCCAATTGAATGTCACTTTTAAATACATGTACATCAAATCAAGGACTACCTTGATCAATGCAAGTGTCCTTTCACAATTATTCGCATACACTTTAGAACTTGATTCCTGTACGAATAAATACTCGACCTCCTAAAAACCTAAAAAACTTGTCATGGATTAATGTCCCAAAATATGTGTTTATACTATTAATTAACACCCGATGTTGACATTATCAATAAACAACGCGGGTGGTACTATCTTCCCTTACTTTATTTTAAAAAATCCTCATATTCAACCCAAAAGTGACGGATGAGTTATTAAATTTATTTTGAAATAAAAAAATATCATTGCATTCGCCATCATTTCTAGTTTTCCGCTATATCAGCTTAAAATGTGGATAATAAGAGTAACTATTTCAAATTTTCGATTGAACAGAGGTCATATCCATGAATTAACCTGCTTTGTACATGAAAAATCGCTAAAATTAGTGGTGTTTTTCAAGTTAAAAGTGACGGGCTTTTAATTTACTTTATTTTAATTTTGAAAACAGCATCGGATAGCTTATACTTTGAACTTTAAGCACATATCAGGTTAAAAATAGAATATTGACAAGAAATGGCCTAATTTCACGTTAGAAAATAAACTTCCTATATAAGTCTATGTTAAATTTTGTCCATACAACTGATATCATTAATTAGTGTGCATCCCACTGAGCCAAACGAATTCTTCTACATGAGGCGTCAAGAAAAAAAGCAAACTTGTAAAAAAAAACTTGTTTGAAAGCTATGTAAATTTATTTAACAACAATAAAAAAAATGTACACGGATATATCAACCATAAAATCAAACCCAAAACATCAAACTATAGAAATAATTCATTAAAAAATAACAGTAGAACACCTTGTTCTCATACAACAGAAATAAAATTCATTACTCAAAGCCGTTTGCAAACAATTTAACAGCAGGGTGGATCCATCAAACCATAAATAACAGCAGGAGTGGATTACTTCAATGAACAATACCAATAATAACCCAGAAAAATCATACACAACTAAAGCAAAATATTTCTACGAAAGCAGGAACAAAGATAGTCCTTTTCAAATACGCGAATTATTCAAATATGTACATACAAACAATTGAACACACATTTAACAATAGACGAGTAGAACAGGCCCTTTAATATATAAGTAATATGTCGATAGTAAGCCTTACCGCCCAACAAAATACTCAAATTAAACAATCCATCAAGCAATTGAATACAAAGAATGTAACTTTTGAACTAACTACGATTAAATGTGTAAGACTTATATTCTATATTTAGCAATTTATTTCAATTAATGTGATGGGGTGATTTTAAGATATCTTGTATATTTATTAGTTAGTATTTATTTAACTTTCTGTTTTAGTATTTCATGTTTGAGTATGAATGTATATATATGAGTTTCCCTGCACAGGACCTCTCTTCTATCCAGTTCGTCTTTTGACCTATTACTTTTCTAAACGTCTTTACTATCTTTCTTCTGATTGGCTTATACTTCTTTAACTCTTGGTTTTGATTGGTTCACGGTAGATACCCGCCATGTACGATTTTGGGACGAAGGTGTAAAAAATGTCTCGATAGTTGAATTCATATTTTGTGATGGTAATTTGATATGTCTCAGCCAGTATATAATTGGATCAAGTTCATCAAGATATAATGTAAGTTGATATTTTTACTTCTTGTATGAAAGCATGAATGAATGCGATGAGCGAACGTATTTTACATTTTTTGTAACCCTCGATGGTAAAAAGACGATCGGGCTTTTTTTTAGCGAATGTATGATTTTTGTATGTAATCATTAAGGTCTTTCCCACTTTGGTGAAAATACCTTCTTGTATTTCTTCTGATTATTATTAAGGTCTTTCCCACTTCGGTGGAAAGACCTTATTGTATTTCTTCTGATTATTATTATTAAGGTCTTTCCCACTTCGGTGGAAAGACCTTATTGTTTTTCTTCTGATTATTATAATTATTATTAAGGTCTTTCCCACTTTGGTGGCAAGACCTTCTTGTATTTCTTCTGATTATTATTTTTTTTCTTTTTTTTCTTCCAACATTTGCAAAAAAGTCTTAAAAGACATCACTTTGATACTTGGTACCACTAATCAGAAATGGCCGGGCTTGACCAGACTGACCCTGTGAACCCGATCTATTTTTAGTAACAGAGTTACATCACCAAACATGGTAAACCTTGTTAGCAGATAATCTCGTAAACCATAATAGATAGCTGATGAATGTAATTAGAAAAATGTTTGTTAGGTCATGACAAAGATCCATTACATTTGGTCCGAAATTGTCCGATTGACCATTTCAGAGTTATGCCCCTTGCAAAAATGTGATGCTTCTTTAACAATGAATTTCTCCCCAACCGGAAGTGATAGAGACATGAGACCTACAGCATTGTTCATGGATTCCCGGGGGCTCTTTGAAAAGGTCAAGGTCAAAGGTCATCGGTGACCTTTATTTTGACCTCTATACTTGTTAGCGGATAAACCGTAACAGATAGCTGATGAAATGTGTGTTTTGTTGAGACCTACAATTGTTACATTGGGTCCAAAATCATTGGACCAATTGTTTTGGGCCTATGGCCTAAAAACTGATTTTCTAAATTTGAGTTTTTTTGCCTATTGCTCAAATACCATTGAAGATACAAACAATTATTCATACAAAAATGTTCAGGTAGACTTGACCTTCAAAATGACGTCAAGGTCAAATGTCAAGGTCACTTTGAAAAAAATGTATTTCATGTTAGAGAGTTCATAAATGTAAGTATTAAGCTTAGAATGTTGGTTTTCTCTGTGAATCAATAATGAGAACATTCTGACGCAACATTGGGAAAGACCTATCAATTGTTCTTCGAACAATTGACATACTAGTTATTATTATTGTTAAGGTCTTTCCCACTTTTGTGAAAAGACCTTATTGTATTTCTTTTGATTATTTTTTTTTTCTTCCAACATTTGCAAAAAAGTCTTAAAAGATATCACTTTGATACTTTGTACCATTATTCAGAAATGGCTGGAATAGACCAGACTGACCCTGTGAAACCGATCTATTTTTAGTAACAGAGTTACATCACCAAACATGGTAAACCTTGTTAGCAGATTAACTCGGGAACCATAAAAGATGGCTGATGAAGTGTAATTAGAAAAATGTTCGTAAGGTCATGACAAAAGTTTGGTCCGAAATTGTCCGATGGACCATTCTGGAGTTATGCCCCCGCAAAATTTGATGCTTTTTTAACAATTATTTTCTCCCAAACCGGAAGTGATAGAGACATGAGACCTTCACCATTGTTCTTGGTTCCTCAGGGGCTATTTGAAAAGGTCAAGGTCATAGGTCATCGGTGACCTTTATTTTGACCTCTAGACTTGATAGCGGATAAATCCGGAAACCGTAACAGATGATGAAATGTAATGGAGAAAATGTGTGTCTTGTTGAGACCTACAATTGTTACATTTGGTCCAAAATCATTGGAACAACCGTTTTGGACCTATGGACCAAAAACCACAGTGAAAGACCTTACTGTAATTCTTCGGATTATTATTTTTTTTTTATTCTTTTTGGTCCGCCACAATAGCTGTGAAAAAACTAAGCGACATATCATTTCGATACTTGGTGTAATAAATCAACATCACTGTGTGATCTTAAAACTGAGGGCAGCATACTGAGCTATTTTTAGTAACGGAGTTATCTGCCCCGGAACCAAAAAGCTTGTTATCGCTTAAACTCGGGAACCATAAAAGATAGCTGATTAAGAGTAAAGAGTAAAATGTTCCTTGAGTCATGACGGAACTTTGTTTCATTGAGACCGAAACTGTGCGGTATGGTATTTTTTGAGTTATTGCCCTTTGAATAATTTTGGGTTTCCGTAAAAAAAAATTTCTCAGAAACCATAAGTCGAAGAGACCTGGACCCTTCACCATTGTTCGTAAGATCTTTTAATTTACATTGACGAAAAGGGACGTTTGAAATCTAAGCTGTATGACAAACGTGATGATTTTAACTTCCCAATTGTGAACTTTCCCTTTCTGAGCAGCAATATACCTGCCTCTCCAGCCTATGGAGTGTACATTTCACAGTTGATTCGTTACTGTCGGGCATGCAGTTTATACAGTGACTTTTTAGTTAGAGCAAAAACACTGTCCCAAAAGCTGCTTAGTCAGGGATTTGTTCAGCCTTTGTTACCTTCATCCCTTCAGAAATTCTATGGCCGTCACCATGACATCATTGACAGATATGACGTGTCTGTGTCCCAAATGAAAACGGACATTTTCAGCTAAATTTCACGTCTTCACGGATTTGACATAACCGGATTTGACTCAACCCCGGATTGACTCACTGATAGTGTGACGGGTGCCGCTAGCGGAGCAGGACATGCTTACCCTTCCGGAGCACCTGATGTCACTCCCGGTTTTCATGGGAGTTCACACTATGAGTGCCTTAGTTCTTAATGTTATCTTTTTATTTCCGTGCATTGTAGCTGTCTCACGTCCTTGTTTTGTCTTTGTTTTTATCTGTTACCGTTTCTGCCATGTCTTTGGACTTCGATTTTTGTAGTCATCGCTTCCGTTGTTCCTTCGGTATTCTACTGCCGTTGTTTCAGATATGGCCATCTAAAAATTCAAGGTCAAAGGTCACCAGTCAAGGTCACCGATGACCTTTAGCCTTGTTATCGCTTCAACTCGTAAACCATAATAGATGGCTGAAAACATATAATGGGAAAAATGTTCATTATCATGAGACGCAACTTTGTTACATTTGGTACGAAGAGATTTGACGACTCTTTATATGAGTTATTGCCCTTTGAAAGATTTTGAGTTTCCGTTAATGCTAAATACTCCCAAATGATAAGTCGTAGGGACCTGAAACCTTCACCATTGTTCATAAGTCATGTATGGCCATCTAAAAATGTCAAGGTCAAAGGTCACCGGTCAAGGTCACCGATGACCTTTAGCCTTGTTATCGCTTCAACTCGTAAACCGTATTAGATGGCTGAAAACATATAATGGAGAAAATGTTCATCATCATAAGACGCAACTTTGTTACATTAGTCCGAAGAGATTTGACGACTCTTTATATGAGTTATTGCCCTTTGAAAGATTTTGAGTTTCCGTTAATGCTTAATACTCCCAAAAGATAAGTCGTAAAGACCTGAAACCTTCACCATTGTTAATAAGTGAATAATGGCCATCTAAAAATGTCAAGGTCAAAGGTCACCGGTCAAGGTCACCGATGATCTGTTGCCTTATTATCGCTTTAACTCGTAAACTGTTACAGATAGATGATCAAATGTATATGAGAAAATGTCTGTCTCATTGAGGTCTACATTTGACACTGGGGTCCAAAATAATTGGACCATCTATTTTGGACCTATGGCCCAAAAACAATTTTTCGGGGTCCGATTTTAGAGTTTTTTGCCTATATCTCAAAACTATTAAAGATACAAAGAAACGATAAGAAGGGAACCTTTGTTTACACCACATTTTGAACTGAAGTAGACAACAAAATCAAACTCAAACATGTACTCATGGTGAAAACTGGTGAAAGACCTTGCAATTGTTCTCTGAACAATTGACTTCTTAATTATTATTTTAATTCTTTTTTTTTCTTCCAACATTTGCCGAAAAGTCTAAAAAGAGATCACTTTGATACTTGGTACCATTATTTAGAAATGGCTGGAATAGACCAGACTGACCCTGTGAAGCCGATCTATTTTTAGTAACAGAGTTACATCACCAAACATGGTAAACCTTGTTAGCAGATGAACTCGGAAACCATAAAAGATAGCTGATGAAGTGTAATTAAAAAAATGTTTGTTAGGTCATGACAAAGATTTGTTATATTTGGGCCGAAATTGTCCGATGGACCATTCTTGAGATATGCCGTCGCAAAATTTGATCTTTTTTTAACAATGATTTTCTCCCAAACTGGAAGTGATAGACACATGATAACTTTACCATTGTTCTTGGTTCCCCAGGGGCTATTTGAAAAGGTCAAGGTCAAAGGTCATCGATGACCTTTATTTTGACCTCTTGACTTGTTAGCGGATAAACTCGGAAACCGTAAGAGATAGCAAAAGAAATGTAATAGAGAAAATGTGTGTCTTGTTGAGACCTACAATTGTTACATTTAGTCCAAAATCATTGGACCAACCGTTTTGGACCTATGGACCAAAAACTGATTTTCGATGTATAAATTTGGGGTTTTTGCCTATAGCTCAAATACCATTGAAGATACAAACATATATTCATACAAAAAATATTCAGGTAGACTTGACCTTCAAAATGACGTCAAGGTCAAATGTCAAGGTCACATAGGAAAAAAATGTATTTTACTTTAAAGAGTCTATAAATGTACAAATTAAGCTTAGAATGTTGGTTTTCCCTATAAATCAGTAATGAGAACATTCTGACGCAACTTTGGGAAAGACCTATCAATTGTTCTTCGAACGATTGACGTACTAGTTATTATTTAAATTCTTTTTTTTTCTTCCAACATTTGCCGAAAAGTCTTAAAAGATATCACTTTGGTACTTGGTACATTATTCAGAAATGGCTGGAATAGACCAGACTGACCCTGTGAAGCCGATCTATTTTAGTAACAGAGTTACATCACCAAACATGGTAAACCTTGTTAGGAGATGAACTCGGAAACCATAAAAGATAGCTGATGAAGTGTAATTAGAAAAATGTTCGTTAGGTCATGACAAAGATTTATTACATTGGTCCGAAATTGTCCGATTGACCATTGTGGAGTTATGCCCCTTGCAAAATTGGATGCTTCTTTAACAATGATTTTCTCCCAAACCGGAAGTGATAGTGACATGATACCTATACCATTGTTCTTGGTTCCCAAGGGGCTATTTGAAAAGGTCAAGGTCAAAGGTCATCGATGACCTTTATTTTGACCTCTAGACTTGTTAGCGGATAAAATCAGAAACCGTAAGAGATAGCTGATGAAATGTAATGGAGAAAATGTGCGTCTTGTTGAGACCTACAATTGTTACATTTAGTCCAAAATCATGGGACCAACCGTTTTGGACCTATGGACCAAAACCGATTTTCGATGTAAACATATGGGTTTTTATACCCCGCCACACGAAGTGGCGAGGTATTATGTGATACCCTCAGTCGTGTGTCCGTCCGTCCGTCTGTCTGTCCGTTCCCCGAAGGTTTCCGACTGATAACTTGTGAACGAAACAACACAACGTCTTCAAACTTGGTATGCAAGTTGTTCACCACAAAACTCAGGTCAAGTTCGATTTTGGGTTCAGAGGTCCAAGGGGTTCTGGAGTTATGCTACTTGAAACTTTGAAATTTTGCGAATTTTAGGGTTTCCGACTGATAACTTGTGAACGAAATAACACAAGGTCTTCAAACTTGGTATGCAAGTTGTTCGTCACAAAACTCAGTTCAAGTTCGATTTTGGGTTCCGAGGCCCAAGGGGTTCTGGAGTTATGCCCCTTGAAACTTTGAAATTTTTCAAATTTTTGGGTTTCCGACTGATAACTTGTGAATGAAATAACACAAGGTCTTCAAACTTGGTATGCAAGTTGTTCACCACAAAACTCAGGTCAAGTTCGATTTTGGGTTCCGAGGTTCAAGGGGTTCTGGAGTTATGCCCCTTGAAACTTTGAAATTTTTCAAATTTTGGGGTTTTGTACTGATAACTTGTGAGTGAAATAACATACTGTCTTCAAACATGGTATGTAAATTGTTGACCACAAAACACAGGCCTCGTATAATTTGGGTTCAGCGGTACACATCGTTGTGGAGTTATGTCCCTTTTAACTAAGAAATTTTGTTAAACGTGGCGGGGTATCATGTAATCCACCATTACTATTTTTTGTCAAAGGAGTAGGGGCGGTAAAGGCCTTATTTGGCCTGAAAAATAAATTTAGTTGAACTCACAGAATTTTCTCATTGAAATGTTCTATGGGTATGGCTATTCAGTAAACAGTAACATTTCTCAAATGTTTATGTATGATTACTGAGTTTTGGAGTATAGAAGAAGGAACAAATTGAAGATTTTGTCGAAAAATGACAAATTTGACCAATTTTGACTACTTTTTCTGAATAGGAAATATTGAGCACATGCAAGAACCAGAAAAGTATTCATATGAGAGGTTCAATTCATTTGTACCAATAAGTTGGTAAATTATCTAATTGGTTCTTGAATGTGCTCGATATTTCCAGTTAGGAAAACTATTTGAAAATCTGCCAAATTTGATATATTTTTATGAAAATGCTCAAAGTAGCCTTTTCATGACGTTAGAACTGTACCTATTGTGACATCATTGGTTCTAACTTTTGTATTTTTTCTGTAAATGGGATCTCAACTTTGACACAAACATGAAAGAAAATCTCGAGGTGCAACTCAGAAATTCACTGGAATCTTGGGCCAAATCAACCCCTTATTGCACCTTGTCCTTTTGGACCAATTCTCAAACAGGTGTATCAACAATTGGAACTTTGGGGAATTATCATACTTATGTAAGTTTTAAGTATTCCATGTCCAGTTGCATCAGTATCGGAGTGATAACTTCAAGTTTTGAGCAGCATGTTAGTACAGCCTGTATCGGTAGAAATAGCCACTTTATATTTGAAATAAGGTTCTGCCCTGAGGAGTACATACCGATTCATGCCAAGTTGGTGGCCCTTACCTCTAAGTCATGCATCAACGATCATGTTCAGTTTTTATACCCCGCCACACGAAGTGGCGAGGTATTATGTGATACCCTCAGTCGTGTGTCCGTCCGTCCGTCCGTCTGTCTGTCTGTCTGTCCGTCCGTCCCCCGAAGGTTTCCGACTGATAACTTTTGAACGAAATAACACAGGGTATTCAAACTTGGTATGCAAGTTGTCCACCAAAAAACTCAGGTCAAGTTCAATTTTGGGTTCAGAGGTCCAAAGTGTTCTGGAGTTATGGCCCTTGAAACTTTGAAATTTTGCGAATTTTAGGGTTTCCGACTGATAACTTGTGAACGAAATAACCCAAGGTCTTCATTCTTGCTATGCAAGTTGTTAACCACAAAACTCAGGTCAAGTTTGGATTTGGGTTCCGAGGTCCAAGGGGGTTCTGGAGTTATGCCCCTTTAAACTTTGAAATTTTGCGAATTTTAGGGTTTCCGACTGATTACTTGTGAACGAAATAACACAAGGTCTTCAAACTAGGTATGTAAATTGATTACCACAAAACTCAGGTCAAGATTGATTTTGGGTTTCGAGGTCCAAGGGGTTCTGGAGTTATGCCCCTTGAAACTTTGAAATTTTGCAAATTTTGGGGTTTTGTACTCATAACTTGTGCATGAAATAACATACTGTCTTCAAACATGGTATGTAAATTGTTTACCACAAAACACAGGCCAAGTATAGTTTTGGGTTCAGCGGTACACATCGTTGTTGAGTTATGCCCCTTTTAACTTAGAAATTTTGTGAAACGTGGCGGGGTATCATGTAATCCACCATTACTATTTTTTTGCATATAGCTCAAATACCATTGAAGATACAAACATATATTCATACAAAAAATGTTCAGATAGACTTGACCTTTAAAAATGACGTCAAGGTCAAATGTCAAGGTCACATTGAAAAAAAAATGTATTTCACTTTAAAGAGTCTATAAATATACATATTTAGCTTAAAATGTTGGCTTCCCTATGAATCAATAATGAGAACATTCTGACGCAACTTTGGGAAAGACCTATCAATTGTTCTTCGAACGATTGACGTACTAGTTATTATCATTATTTTTTTATTCTTTTTTTGCCGAAAAGTCTTAAGAGATATCACTTTGATACTTGATACCATTATTCAGAAATGGCTGGAATAGACCAGACTGACCCTGTGAACCCGATCTATTTTTAGTAACAGAGTTACATCACCAAACATGGAAAACATTGTTAGCAGATAGACTTGGAAACCATAATAGATAGCTGATGAAGTGTAATTAGAAAAATGTTCGTTAGATCATGACAAAGATCCATTACATTTGGTCCGAAATTGTCTGATGGACCATTCTGGAGTTATGCCCCGCAAAATTTTATCCTTTTTTAACAATGATTTTCTCCCAAACCGGAAGTGATAGAGACATGAGACTTTTACAATTGTTCTTGGTTCCCCAGGGGCTATTTGAAAAGGTCAAGGTCAAAGGTCATCGGTGACCTTTATTTTGACCTCTAGACTTGTTAGCGGATAAACTCGGAAACCGTAACAGATAGCTGATGAAATTTAATGGAGAAAATGTGTGTCTTGTTGAGACCTACAATTGTTACATTTGGTCCAAAATCATTGGACCAACCGTTTTGGACCTATGGACCAAAAACCGATTTCCAATGTATAAATTTGGGGTTTTTTTTGTCTATAGCTCAAATACCATTGAAGATACAAACATTCTGACGCAACTTTGGGAAAGACCTATCAATTGTTCTTCGAAAGATTGACGTACTAGTTGTAAACTGTTATTTATTTATTTAAAAAGTAAATGTAATGAATTAGAATAATAATGATTACATGATTGTCATTTTGAAACTGATATATTTAGAAACTAGATGGTCAGTTTAATTATTGATTTTGTCAATATGCTCCGTGTAATAATCAGTCACGCATGAGTACACACTTGTTATATTTTTAGAATACCGATATACATATTTTATTTAAATAGATCAGGTGTTTATTATTGAATTATTGTTTGCAGGACCTGGTATCTGATGTAGTAGCTAGATTGCTGATATGGTTTTTACTTATTCATGATGTAACTGTAATATGTGATCTGATTGATGTGGTTGATTAGTGATGTTCTGAAGAACATGCAGTATTTACCCCTTTCCATAAAAGCGTAGGTGTGATATTGTTATGTAAATTAATACAGATATAATTGTATTAAATAGATTTAATTTAAATAATATTTAATACCTACATTTATTATACTGTTATTATTATATCATTGGGATTTTAAGAGAGTATCTGTATACGAGTTATTTCCCTTGTTCCACAAAACATTGGATTGTATAACAGTATCTAAGATATGGATTATAGATAGGCAATGCACATGTATACATATAGATACACATAGATACACATAGAAATAATATTGAGTTTTATTATACTACACCTGTAAATAAAATAGTACTAATTATATAGTGTTGATATAGATAAACATTAAACACAATGTTTATTCATATATATTATTATTGCTACTATAGAACTAATGTGATACATGAATGTTATTTTTATATATTATTGTTATATTTATAGGGTTTTCTATATACTGTAATAAAGACGGAACTCTAGCTGGACTTGGTTATTTTTAGAGCCCAGTAAGCCCGCTACAGATTTGGCTCCGATGTAGTAGTTATCGTTCTTGGACATCACAGATGAGGATACTTCCTACAGATGTACATTGATGTTCTTACTTTGCGACATATACCTGTTTGTGAAGAGATGTCACATTGATGTCAAGGAACTTTGTACTTGTGCTTTTGTCATGTGTATGGAAGTTTTGTTTTATATGTATTTTGAACAGTAATTTGATTACAGAATGTAACTGTACAGTGAGCATTTCATTTATACAATAGTTATTCAGAAAGATTAAAGACTAGATGTTGTAGTATTAGTCCACATTTTGACATTGATCATATACAGTTGATTGCTGAAGTTAATTGTATTTTATGCATAGACACTGAGATTTACTGAAGAAAATGTAGAAGTTAACTAGTTTATTGTGCATAGACACTTGAATTTGTATACATGTACTAGTAACTACAGAATATACATATAGATTGAGTATATTGTTGTGGAACATAGACTATATCAATTAATTAAAAATAATTGTTAAAATCTTTAAATTTTTCTGTTTTAATTAAGTTTATATATGTTTTTCTTAAATTCAATTTCCTTTAATTTTGTTAAATTTTTGGAATTGAATTTTAGATAAATTTTGGCTTTTGAAGTTTAAGTTAATCAACTATTATGTGAAGTTAATACTTTGAAACACATAACTGAAAGTTTTGAAATATTAGTGAAATATTGGTATGATATTTTGAGATTTGGTATTTTCAGTATATTGTAAACTGATATTGAAATGGGTTTGTACTTGTAGTACATTATTTTATGGTGCTTGTTGTACATTACTGTTTATTGCACTTGATTTAAAGTATTTTGTAAACTAGACAGTAAAAAAACATAGAAAGTACTTAGTGTATTTAGTATTTGTGAGTTATATTAAAACAACTTATACACAGTAAATTTTAGGTATATTGTAACTTAAAAAAAAACTTTACTGTTAGTATTTTATAGAGGGCTTTATTTTATTGAAAGATAGAGTGAGTGATTGCCCAACCCATTTACCCTTACCCCTACTCCCCTGTTAGGTTTATTAGGGTTACTTGAAACAGATGACGGTTGCAGAAAGATAACTGAAGACACTTGAGGTAAGTGACTAGTTAGTTGGTTGACAGTTGGAAGTTGGATTGTTTAGTCACTTTCTACTCAGTTGTTGCCCTTGAGTACACAGTACACAGAGTTTCATAAGCTATATTATGAGCTGACTCCAGGTTTGGTTAACTCTTACTTGGTGGAGTATTTGATTTATTTCTTCAATTCATCCTTGATGTTTTGCTGAGAGACACTTGTGTTTTCGTGACTTGTTTGTCAGATTAGCTAGTAGTTGATACTTTGGTACAGTTTGGTGATTTGTAGTTGAAGGTACTTGTACATTTCGCAACATTAGTGTTTAGTGGTAGCTCAGACGGGTTGGTAGTAGTGACTTAGCAGTGTCAAGGCAGTGACATTTGTACTTAGTAGTGGTAATAAAATACCGAAGTGTTGTTTTAGTGGTAGTGTTGCATGTGTGTTTCGAGTTTCTATACTTTTGGTCTCTCTACTCTTTGCCTTGTGTAGGGAGTGTATGTAATGATAGGTTGTGTGTAATGAGCATGGATTGATTGTATATTATTTATTGTATTGTAGTATATTGGTATTGTATTGTGTTATATTGTATGTTGTATTGATTTTTTTCTGCAATATTTGATTCTGTAATTTGTATTACTAGTATTTAAATTCACATTTTGTTTAATATTTGATTAATATTTGGCACTCTAATTAATACATTTCATTTTTTTAGGTTATTTCATTATCCTTGGTGCATCTCTAACATTTTATTTCGATTCTTTCTATTTATGTCTCAGTTGCAGATTTATTTCATTTCCAGCTTTATTTTCTAATTTATTTCAGTTAGATCTTACTTCTTTGTATTTGTTTTAGGATACTTTTTTCCATTGTAGGTATATTATCTTTTCATTTGCAGGACTTTATTTTTCTGTTGCAGATATTTTCTTTTCATTTATAGATATTATTTCTATTTGTTTATTTCAGCTATGGATTGTTTTAGTTTCAGCTATTAATAAGTTAATTTTAGCTGATTGATATCATTTGTTTCAGCTTGACTTTATTTTTTTGTTCAGATACACATATTTATTTTTTTTCAGAATTGAACTTTTCCTTTGTTTTTCAGACTTTGATTTTACTTTTCAGATTTGAATTTTCTGTTACATTTCAGATATTTATTTTTCTTTCAGGTTGTTTGTTTTTTTAGGCTTTATTAATGTTTACTCTCTATCTCCTGTAGCACTAATATTTTTTTTCAGTGAAGTCTATTTCTTTTGTAGGTGTTTATTTCATTTTCAGGCATTTATTTCTTTTTCAGAAGTTTATATTTATTTCAGAATTTGCTTTTTTCTTTTTTTATAGGAATTTATCTTCATTTGTAGGTACTCTAATACAAATTATTACTTGTTTTACTTTGTAGAATATTTCAATTGCTTTGTAGGTATTTTATATTTTATATATAGTGAACATGGATGATATTGAATTTTCCCAGGATGAACTTGACCAGCTTGCGACAGTATTTAAGGCCTTGAGAGTCAAACCAAAGATGGATACTCCAAATGACATGGTTAAATGGATGACTGATTACATTTCATCATTAAAGAGTGAAACCAGTCCACAACTTTATAGTTACCTTCCCAAACTACCATACTTTGGAGATGATGGAAAAGGCAGTTCCACATATGAAGAAGGAACTCAACAAGAAGTAATAGCTCAGGCCATAAGATCATCCCTTAAAGGAGAGGCTGGTAGAATGGTCATGAGATTGGGTACATCAGTAACCACAAAGGAAATCATCAGCAAAATAGATATATGGAGATGTCACACAACGGGAGGATGTTTTAGCGGAATTTTTCTCAGCTAAACAACAGCCGTATGAGGATGTCACACATTGGGGACTTAGACTTGAAACATTATTTAATACTGCATCATCTAAAGGAGATTTACATTGGAATGTTGGAGATGAATCGCTTCGATCTGTATTTTATCACGGACTTAAATCTACCAAGATGAACACCATTGGCAGATACAAGTTTGATTCCACCAACTCATTTACTGATCTGCTAGTTGCCATCCGTCAGATTGAACAAGAAATGGACCAACGAATGGATGATGTTGCTCCACAAAAGCCTGTACCTAAGGAAAGGAAGTCGAAGATGAAAAAGGAGATACAACAGGTATCAACGAAGCTGGATGTACTTGAACAGCAAATGGAACAGCAACAAATACCTGATACATACCATCAACATAAACCTTACAGCCCAGAGATACGATGTTGGAGGTGCGGCCAACAAGGGCACATTGCAGTTGGATGTTCTGTGCGTCTAGACCATTCCAGGCGGGGACAAGTGTTACAGCACACAGTTACAACCAAGGATGCTTATGGTATATCACGAAAACAGCTGAATAACATCAGAGCTAATGGAGAGCAGACAAACTTAGTTGGAAAAGCTACAGAGTCTAGCGTCTATATTAATGGAATACGAACTGAATCACTACTTGATACAGGATCCACCGTATCAACAATAAGTAAAGACTTCTACGACACATACCTGAATGATACATCGATTGAACCACTTGATCATCTATCGAAATCGAGTGTTCTGATGGCCAGCAGTTGCCTTATTTGGATTATGTAAATACAGAGGTAGAAGTTGAAGGAGTTCCAGTTCAACCTGTCACCACACTGTTCCTGGTAGTACCATCGAGTAAATACCATTCAACAGTACCTGTTCTTCTTGGTACTAACATCTTGACTGCATTTATGTCTGAAACAAAGAAACATGGTCGAAGGTTTCTTCAGTCAGGTAATCTAGACACACCATGGTACCTTGCTTTCCGCTGCATGGCGCTTAGGGAAAAGGAATTACTGAGGAATAACAATAGGCTTGCTTTTGTACGGAGTGCGGAACAGAAGAAAGTCATCATTAGAGCGAACAGTTCAATAAGAGTACAGGGTTATTTGACGAAAGAACTTGATCATCCACCCGTTTGTACAATGCTTCAGCCAATGTCTTCATCTGCTGTACCAGATGACTTGGACATAACAACAACAGTAGTCAACTATCAGTATCAACAGTTGAAATCTTTACCTGTTCAGATCAACAACGTAACAACTAGAACGGTAGTTATTGATCCTAAAACAATTTTATGTGAGTTACAACCAGTTAATATCATGGATGTACCACAGTCATTACAGACCAAACCAAAGAACAACTTTATTGATGACATCAAGATTTCGTCATCAATACTCGACAACTCACAAGAACAGGAAGTCAGATCTTTTCTTCAAGATTTCAGCGACATCTTCTCTACAAGTGACACTGACATCGGCTATATCGCAACCGTCAAACATCGTATACCATTGATGGATCATGTCCCATTCAAACAACGACATCGGAGAATACCACCCTCCATGATACAGGAAGTAAAAGGTGAATAAAAGGATATGGAGTAAATGCACATGAGACAAAGTCTCTACAAATACATAGTAAAAAACAAGCAAAGGAACAACACTTTTATTGTTGTTCTTCATCTTGAAGTCACCATGAGGCCTTCAACAATGAGCTTTGCTCATACCTCATAGTAAGTTCAAGACGGCCCCTAGCACCGGTTTAAGCGGAATTCTTCGCTAATTGTCGAGCAACGCTACATCCATGTCTTTCTTGGTCATGGGTGCGGGATTGTCAACAAACATCAATTAAACTGGCAAAGTGCTCTTACAATCGCTGTCATCCTTTGCCCGACAAAAGCGCTAGTGTCTTAAGCTAGTGGACAACTACAACATATAGACAAACACAGGGCACTCATCAAGTCGAATGTAAGAAAACTTGCGTTTTAAAATAGTGAGATGTTGGCACTTAAAACAGGTGGTCTGGATTACATTTCGAAAATTACAAAAATAATTGCCAAAATTTGAAAGTATCAATAGTATATCCATATGAGAAATTCTCTCGCGCACAAGTACACCATAACTGAAAAATATAGAGAGCATACATCTCTCGCACGGGGAATCGTTTTACGGACTCCACACTGCAGGAGAGACAAACTCCAGTCGTAAATGGTGAATAAAAGGATATGGAGTAAATGCACATGAGACAAAGTCTCTACAAATACATGGTAAAAACAAGCAAAGGAACAACGCTTTTATTGTTGTTCTTCATCTTGAAGTCACCATGAGGCCTTCAACAATGAGCTTTGCTCATACCTCATAGTAAGTTCCAGACGGCCCCTAGCACCGGTTTAAGCGGAATTCTTTGCTAATTGTCGAGCAACGCTACATCCATGTCTTTCTTGGTCATGGGTGCGGGATTGTCAACAAACATCAATTAAACTGGCAAAGTGCTCTTACAATCACTTACAATCAAAGACCACTTACAACAGCTCTTATTAGCAGGCGTCATCAGGAAGTCATACTCTCCATGGGCATCCAATGTTGTATTATGCAGGAAAAAGGACGGCAAACTAAGGATGTGTATTGATTTTCGACAGCTGAACCAGACAACCAGACAACAATTAAGGACTCCTATGCACTTCCTCGCATCGATGAACTGTTGGACTCCCTTGTTGGAAATAAATACTTCAGCGTCATCGACATGAAGGCCGGTTATCATCGGATTGAGATAGAAGAATCCCACAAAGAACGTACCGCCTTCACTGTAGGACCTCTTGGATTCTATGAATTCAATCGCATGCCGTTTGGCCTATCGAACTGCCCTGCAACTTACCAGCGTTTGATGGAGGACATACTAGGATCTGAACATGTCCATATGTTTGATACATCTGGATGACGTGATCTTTTTCTCCAGAACTTACGAGGAACATCTGGAACGTCTACAACGAGTATTCCACCGACTAAGAGACGCTGGCTTTAAACTGTCGCCTGGAAAATGTTCCCTCTTCATGGAGCATGTTAAGTACGTTGGACATATTGTCTCGGAGAAAGGGATAGAACCTGACCCAGCCAAGATAGATAAAGTCACAGACTGGCCGACACCAACTACGCCAGAGGCTGTCCGACAATTTTTAGGCTTCGTTGGGTACTATAGAAAGTTCATCAAGGATTTCTCCAAGATTGCCCGTCCACTTAACAACTTAATGCCAGCTCCAGTAAAGAAAGGAAAGAAAAAGAAGCCAACAACACCAGGCACATGGAAATGGGGAAGAGAAGAACAGAACTCTTTCGACTTACTGAAACAGAAACTAGCTAACCCACCTATACTTGGATACCCTGATCTGAGTCTTCTTTTCGATGGACTTTGTGCTGTTTTGTACCAGACACAGAACGACAAGAAGCAAGTCAACGCCTACGCTAGCAGAGGCCTCAGTCGATCAGAAAAGAACTACCCAGTCCACAAGTTGGAGTTTTTGGCGCTCAAGTGGGCAGTTACTGAGAAATTTGCAGACTACCTACAGGGAGGCCACTTTACAGTCATCACCGACAACAATCCTTTGACATATGTACTCACATCAGCAAAGCTCGATGCCACAGCTCATCGCTGGATTGCAGCTCTGGCAGCATTTAATTTTGAAATCAAGTATCGCCCAGGCTCTTCAAATGCTGACGCTGATGGATTGTCAAGGTTACCAAGCATCTTACATGACAACTTGCAGGAAACTACGATTCCCACCGAATTCGTGAAAGCTACCTGTCAGGCTGTCCAGGTGCCATTCGTCGAAAGTCTCGCCATGTCTCGCCATGAATGAACCGGAGTCCACAGAAATAACAGCAGATATTGATATAAAGGAGGCTCAATCGAAAGATTCAGTCCTACGGATTTGGAAGGAACATGTTAACAACAGGATAAAACCAACAAAGAAGCAGATACCTAAGGCACCAGAACATTCAGCAAAGCTTAGGAACTTTGAAAGATTACATTTCAGAGATGGAGTATTGGTCAGAGATTGTAAGATAAATAGAGATCAAAGAAGTCAGATTGTCTTGCCAACTTCACTGATACCATCAGTTCTGAATTCTCTACACAACCAGATGGGACACCCAGGCAGAGAACGAACAGTGTCACTTGTAAGAGATAGGTTCTTCTGGTATGGGATGACCAGGGATGTGGAGGAGTGGATCCAGAACTGCAATAGATGCATACATAGGAAGACTCCAGTTGGCAGAGCACCTTTAGTCAGCGTTAGGACTACTCAACCACTAGAGTTAGTATGCATGGACTTTCTGTCTTTGGAACGGTCTAAAGGAGGATTTGAACATCTGCTAATTATCACCGACCACTTTACGAAGTACTCCATTGCAGTTCCTACAATGAATCAGCTTGCAAGAACTACAGCTGAAGCATTGTACAACAACTTTATCCTGCACTATGGATTACCAAAACGGATACATTCTGATCAAGGCGCCAATTTCCAAAGCAACATCATAAAGGAACTTTGCCGCATAACAGGAATCGAACAGAGCAGAACGACGCCTTACCATCCTATGGGGAATGGCCAATGCGAGCGCTTTAACCGGACTTTGCTTGGGATGCTCGGTACTCTTAAACCAGATCAAAAGGCTGATTGGAAGAGTCATGTTGGGAGTGCTGTGCATGCCTACAATTGCACAAAGCACGAGACAACTGGAGTGACGCCATTCTTCCTCATGTTTGGTCATGAGCCACGCTTACCGGTGGACCTTGCATTTGGAATAGACACCAACTCCAAGAAGCAGCCTTTGTCCAAGTATGTTGAGAAACTCAGAGACCGGTTGAAGAACTCCTACGAATTAGCAACTGCAGCGGCCAAAGCCTCCCAGGAGAAGCAGAAAGCAGGATATGATACAAAAGTTAGAGGTGCCATACTACAACCTGGTGATAGGGTCCTAGTGAAAATACTGGTTCACGATGCAAAGCACAAACTTGCCGACAAATGGGAGGAAGTTCCATATGTTGTGCTCAAACAACCAAACCCAGAAATACCAGTATACGATTGGTGATGGTCGGAAACGGACTTTACATAGGAACCTGCTCCTTCCTATTGGACATCTACCAAGTAGATTGCAGAAAGAAGACCCACCTGTACCGAAACCCAGACAGAAACAACACACAACTGAAAAACCCAGACCAGTTCCGAGAAGGAGGAAATCGCACTCTGCTATTGATGTCTCCACAGACGCTGACACAAGCATAGCAGAGTCTGAGGATTCAGAAGTTTATATGTTTATACCCCGGGGAGATATTGAATCCAGTATCCCACCAGATGCTGATACGTCTTCCATACGCAGTGAAGATACAGAAGCCCAGGACAGTGTCGATGACGATCGGACGTCTGTTGCTGGGTCAAGGGAATCTGATGTTGAGGAGGACGCTATTCCTCTTGTTGAGGATACAAGAGCATCAGATCCTGATTCTACTGACGGAGATGTTGGTGCTGTTGGACAAACTGTTGCTGCAGATGAACAACATCTTCAAGATGACAGTGAAGATGAAGAACAACAAATACCTCAGAGGTCTGGCAGGGCCCGAAGAGAACTATCATACCTAAAGGAGTATATCAGGTCACAGATTGTCACATAATCAGAGTGGGAGAAACGCGCTGATTATCTACAATCAGTCATTGGAACTGGTACATTGAAGGCAGACGATGCAACTGTTCTTGCCACACTCTTGCAGATTATTTCAGTCGGGAAATGATTATCATTACTATTGTTTTATTTGATTTACAGGTCATTGTATCATCTCTTCTTCCCAGTTAATGACGAGGACGTCATTTTAGAAGCAGGGGGAGAATGTGATGGGGTGATTTTAAGATATCTTGTATATTTATTAGTTAGTATTTATTTAACTTTCTGTTTTAGTATTTCATGTTTGAGTATGAATGTATATGCGGTAGTGTTGAGTTTCCCTGCACAGGACCTCTCTTCTATCCAGTTCGTCTTTTGACCTTTTACTTTTCTAAACGTCTTTACTATCTTTCTTCTGATTGGCTTATACTTCTTTAACTCTTAGTTTTGATTGGTTCACGGTAGATACCCGCCATGTACGATTTTGGGACGAAGGTGTAAAAAATGTCTCGATAGTTGAATTTATATTTTGTGATGGTAATTTGATATTTCTCAGCCAGTATATAATTGGATCAAGTTCATCAAGATACAATGTAAGTTGATATTTTTACTTCTTGTATGAAAGCATGAATGAATGCGATGAGCGAAAGTGTTTTACATTTTTGTAGCCCTCGAAGGTAAACAGACGACCGGGCTAGTCATATTACGCATTTAGCGAATGTATGATTTTCGTATGTAATCATTGTAAACTTTGTTATTTATTTATTAAATAAGTAAATGTAATGAATTAGAATAATAATGATTACATGATTGTCATTTTGAAACTGATTTATTTATTTATTTATTTATTTATTTCAAGCCTAATTTAAATGATTAATTTCATTTTTTTTAAATATTAAATATTGTTGATTCCAGTGGGATTCGAACCCCCTCTGTCAAGGTACTAAGGGTTGAGAGTCTGCTGCGCTAACCACTACACCACCAAATCCATGTTCAAATTTCGGTTAATTAATATACTTAACTCTTATATTACGTGTCAAAATAAATTTGCAGCTCACTCTATCTTACATCCCTTTGGTCTCCCACAGAGATGGCGTGGGCAGTGTAATCTGTCTATAATATCTGTGCATTCGAAGAACAGCCAAATCCCTCGGTGGGAACAATCTCGATATTCATTTCTCTAATTCTAACCCCGTTGGTTTCCTACGCTAGACCGTTATATTTGAATTTTTAGGCCCTGCATTAGCGTAAATATTCGCAAATCCGGGGAGATGAACAAGTTTCCACGTTGACTGAATTTATAAACAGTTTATATATATATATATATATATTAACGGATGGCATCAACAGGTTGATGACTCGAATGCGTCAACCCCAGGTACTCCGGCTAATAGCGACACACCTAATTTAACAAGTATCCACATATCTGATGATGATGTCTATGATCACCTATTGCTCCTCGATGTCTCTAAATCGACAGGTCCGGACGAAATTAGTCCAAGATTTCTTAAGTATGCTGCTCGTGCACTTAGTTATCCCCTGGCTCTGTTATTCAATAAGTCTTTAAGATTATGTGTATATCCTAACAAATGGAAGATCGCTAATGTTATACCAGTTTTTAAGAGCGGTGAACGCGAGTTAATTTCAAATTACAGGCCTATTTCTCTATTATCAATTATTGGTAAAGTAATGGAAAAATGTATTTTCAAGCACTTTTTTAATTTTCTCTCTAGGAATAATATTATATCAAGTTTTCAATCTGGCTTTATGCCTGGGGACTCTACAATTAACCAATTATTATGCCTTACTAATGATATTGGTCAGGCAATTGATTCTGGCAAAGAAGTAAGAGTAATTTTTTGTGATATTAGTCGAGCATTTGACAGAGTCTGGCATGAAGGACTTCTCTTTAAACTAAAAGAAATTGGAATCATTGGTGATTTATTGAAATGGTTCAGAAGTTATTTGTTAGTTAGGAAACAAAAAGTAGTTATTAATGGTGAAGCATCAAACTTAATTTATATGAAGGCTGGTGTACCTCAAGGTTCAATCTTAGGCCCCATCCTTTTCTTAGTATTTATTAATGACATAGTATTAGATATTGCGTGTAAAATTAAACTCTTTGCCGATGATACATCACTATATATTGTTGTTGAGGATGAGTACGCAGCGGCTGAACTTCTAAATTCCGATATTGATAAAATACACCGATGGTCAGAACAGTG
>MJUU01028145.1:29500-57683 GCA_002080025.1 Modiolus philippinarum
CGTCAAACACCTCAATATCTAAGCGATCTCGTACCTCAACAACAGTTTGACTTACATAATTATAACACAAGACAGTCAGATAATATACGAAACATCAGTTGTAGAACTTCATATTATAAGAACTCGTTTTTACCGTCAGTAATTGCAGAATGGAACTCACTTCCAGTAGAAATAAGAACAAATTCTGCTAAAAATTCAATGAAACATTACCTAAATCGTGATTTAAACAAAGTTCCAAAATATTTTAATTCTGGTTCCAGAAAAGGACAAGTCCTTCATGCTAGACTCCGGCTTAATTGCAGTGGTCTTAACGAACATCTTTTTACGAAAAATATAATAAACCTTAAGACTTGTGTTTGTGGCCAGACAGAGAACTCAAAACACTTTCTTTTAGACTGTATTAACTACGCAAATATCCGCGCTAGGACAATTGGTACGCTTCAAACACAAGATACTAAGACACTTTTATTTGGAAATAATTTATTAAGCAATGAGGAAAATGAACATATTTTCACAGTCGTTCAAACTTTCATTATCGACTCGGGAAGATTTGATTTCTAATTGTGACACGAAGGACACATGATAGGAATAGGTATACAAGTGTGTATGTGTGTAGTACAGTTGTGTTTGAGAGAGCAATTTAGCATGTTTGGGTTGTGCACAATACAAATGGACAGTGCGTGCACAACTATTTTTATTATTATTAATTGTATTAGAAATTGCTAGTGAGAACGTTGTTTGTATTAGTAATGAAAATGTATTCTTGTCTGTGTCCTTCAAAATACATTTATAAATTTTCTGTAAACATTCCTTCATTTAGACTTGTCTACAATCTGATTGTATCCCTATAACTATCATACTGTCATGTTGATAATGCTTATACTTATATAATATTTAGTGGACCTTGTAATAATGGCGAACACATGTGCTAATACTGTCATGTTGTGGTGTACAAACCATTCTATATTTACAACGTTATCAAATACACTGTCTGTCAATTTTAATTTATATATATATGGAGAGAGATTAACATAAGGCTTAGCCTTGTTTCTCAATCCAACTTTTTCGTTATTGTGTTTGTAATATGTGCTGTCATTATTGTTAAATAAATAAAGTTTAAACTAACTTTTTAGCTTTTTTTTCATGTCTACTGACACAAGTGATCAGTTGCCGGAGTTGCCGAACAATTTATTCGAGTATGCCGTTCAGTATAAGCAAGTGCGTGATCGCCGTAATTAAAAGCACGCGACGAAACATCACGATTATTGTTACGTTTTGGAATGTATGGCAACATAACGTTATATTCTGCTGAAGTGAAATATCCAGGTAAATCCTGCAATTTGATTGGTTACCTTGACAGGGGATATGAGACCGTATCCCCGTGGTAGCAAAATCACAAAATCTAAACGCTGTTAAAAGAAAAAAAATATAGCACTTCTAGCAGAATATAAAAGTTATTCGGGCTTCACAGGGGATACGGGTTCATATTCCCTGTCTGTGCCCTATGTCCCCTTCGCCTGACGGCTCAGGGGATATAAAACACAGACAGGGAATATGAACCCGTATCCCCTGTGAAGATTCCCGAATAACATACAATATACCAAAAACGTTCTGGCGTTGAAAGGGTTAACTGAGAAAACTCGATAAATCACCGCCATCTATATGATAAAATCTGATTCAAAACAACAGAATTTATATTTTTAACAGTTTATTATTACAAGCCGTTTTTTTTATCTTTTCCTCGGCCACGATTTAAACTTGGTGTACAGAAGTTTTAGAGGGTAAAAAGGTAAATACGTTTTGGCAAATAAAATGAGAAATACACAGTTTATCAATCCGTCATTTTGGTTTGTTTATAATATTATTGTGTGTGTGTGTGTGTGTGTGTGTGTGTGTGAAACGTAAACTAAGTTTCAAGTCAAGGATCAATCATTAGCTGAAACAACTATTGAAATTAAAACTAAAATGCAAAGATCAATATTTTACGATGCCAAGTCTCTTGCAATTGACATGATGAATGTCCTCTATTCGTCTACATGTGATGAGACACTGGTGATGTTGTCGGGGAAAAAAGATGACAGTGATTGTAAGAGCACTTAGCCAATTTAATTCATTTTTGTCGACGATCCCGCATCCATGAGGAATAAAGACATGGTTGAAGCGTTGTTCGACATCTAGCAATGGATTTCTGCTCATCCGATGCAACATGTGCTAGGGGTCGTCTTCAACTTACTAGGATGTATTAACAAATCTCATTGGTGATATAAAAAAACAACAACAATAAAGCGTTTTTCCATTGCTTAGATCTGATCTACCATGTATTTGCACAGACTTTTATCTAGTATACTTTATGTCATTGTCAATGAAGGGATATGGAGTAAGTGCAAATGAGACAATTCTCTACAAAAACATGGTAAAGCTAAGCAATGGAACAACGGTGTTCTTCATTTTGAAATCACAATAGGCCTTCATCAATGATCTTTACTCATACCTCATAGTAAGTTTAAGACGACTCCTAAATGATTTGAGAGGAATTCATTGCTAGATGTCCAGCAACATTACATCCATGTAACTTCACCAATGGATGCGGGATCGTCAACAAACATAATATTTACTGGCATAAGTGTTCTTACAATCACTGTCATCCGTTACCCGACAAAAAGACTAGAAGCAACATATGAACAACATATTTTACTAATTAATAAACATGTTATTATAATTATTAAACAACAATACAAGAGCAAAAACATAACATTTCAGTTAAGTGGATCCAGAATCCAGTGTCACAGCACTGATATACCGGGTAAATCTGTTTCTGTATATTTTTACAAATTTACAGTAAAGTAAATACAATGCCCAAGGAATTAGAAGCGAAAAGAAAAAGTATGAAAACAAAAGATAATTTTAATATGCTTTATATTTTGTGCTTTTACTCTATATTCTTTCATTACAAACAAAAGACAACAGTAAACATCCACAATGGCAGAAAATTACAATCACATGCCACAATTTTCAAGCGAACTGTACTAGAAAAACATGTAAATAACGATAGGAACTTGGGATAGCCGGAATTGTTACCAGCACTAGCAAAAGCTAGTGGTAGAGTTAAACAGGTTTCTGGGTACCCCAACCTCCCCTTACTCTATCCCGTTTCCCTATATTAGAAAAAAACATACGAATAAAACCCAATACAGGTAGACTACTAACTCAGGACCACTATCTTAAGAAAGAAAAGAATTGAACAAAACGTAATTTAGAAAGATTAGTCAAATAGTATCATGACTTTAAACCATGTTTCCCAAATATGAAATATGGATTCTTGGAAATGCATGATTATTACGGGTAATTTATCTAATGTGCTTTGAAATATGTACATATACTAGTAAAGTAACTATACAATAAGATTGTTTTGATTTTAGATTGAGGGCACATATATAATACTGAAAATTATAATCAATTAAAAGGACAAAATACAGAAATTACATTTATTTCATGTTCCTCGGATGGGCGTTTCGACGATTATGGATCCAGTGAAGACAAAGCCCAAATATCTTGAAGAATTAAAATCAAAATAAAAGGGCAAAATGCAGATAAGAATAGAGCCATGGACGAGAGAGATACTCTCATGCTTATCACGTTTCTAAATTCTTAGATCTTGAAACTTTTAAGGAATATTCGATTTTTAGGCCAATACGGAAACACTGGGCGACAGAAATGGCAATATCCTCTGGTGTAGATATCCTACCATTAGAGGCATCCCCGCAGTGGTAATAAAATACAGAGATTACCAAAAAATTCTGCAGATGGCTGTTTCAACAAATCATGGTTTTACAGTGCAGATAAAACATGAAAACAATTTAACTTTCACCTTTTTTGTTTGATACTAGTACATGTAGTTAATTGAAGCGAATTTCAAATAAAACTAAAAATAAAAATCCAAAGAATTTCTCCGAAATATTTGATTCTTGCTTTCATTTCACATAAATATGGCTAGGTGTTTGTGTGAAGGCAAAATACGCTGTTGTAGTAGTTTATGGAAATTCCCCTTTCAACTTTTGGATTCCGAGAAAGTGTTCTGCTTTTTTGCAAAAGTTTTTTATCCACAATAGTACCAAGTTGTCAGGAAAATCCAGAATAGCTGAGAACAAGTGCGAAAAACAATAACACAGAAATGAATTGTTCAATTCATTTGCAACACGTAAACCAGAAGGAAAGGAAACAAAACACTAGAACTGATCTGGAAAAAGTAACAATGCTCCCCTTTTTAAAGAACCTTTATAGAAGGGTCTTTTCACATAAAATGATATTATCATGAAGAACATTACAACTGATATGATAATTATCCAAATGTACAAGTTTCAAAAAGGCGTATAAAAGATACAATACATAACATTTCTATAAAGTAGGCATGACAGTAGTAGACAGGAACAAATGAGCCGGAAGATGAACCATCATGATCAAGAGTGACTATTTGCACTTGAAAAAACTGCTAAAATCCTCTCATCACCGTGTAATGTCAAAAAACTATAACACTAGTACCCTTTTATCTGCAAACAATAAACTTTGACAACCATATGTATAAAAATGTAAAATCGCCCATCCGACGTTTGCATCAGTTATAGCTAGAATCCTCTAATCAACATTTTGTCTCTCCACAACTCTAAAGACCAGTCATCTAGACATGTTTAAAACAAGACGGTAACCCTAAAATCACCGTTTATATTGTCACCCCTATAAAGCTGAGTTCTCAGCGAACAGTTTAGGTAAGAAGAGTTCGCGTATAATTGGTTTAGTCCGGCTGGAAAATGTTTAGCCCGGTTGAAAAAAATGTAAACAGATTTCTTATTTTAAGTAACATGGGATAACGTTTTGTCCCGGTTCAGGATAAGGTATAGGTACGGTCTTTGATAATTTGAACATTACCTTTTTTAAACGTTACCCAGCTTAATAGGGGTGATTATCATAGACTGTACAAAAATTCTTCCTAAATATCCCATTAAGACTGCAACACCATATAAGTATACCAAATGCACAACTTCAAACCTTCTGATTACCATATACAATTTTTTTCATACTGTAAATAATTCTTATCACCATGAGTATCAAATATCCAATTCAGCATTCTCTTACCTTCTAGATTGTAACACTTCCAAATCGAACTGTAAAGTATGAAAGGCTATAAAACTGTCAACAAATAATGAAAGTATATGGGGTAAATATACATGTCTCCTTGACATTTACCACTGACATTTCTTTTCTTTTTTACTTATTAGACAAAGTTTCTATAAATCCATGGCAAACCAAAGCAATGTATTAACGATTTGATTGTGGTTCTTTAAAGAAAAAGTTGTTGTTCTGACTGAAAATCCTTCTTGTTAAAGAAATAACAATAAACACCTACAATTGCCGAAAATTACAATCACAGGCCACAATCGAAAAGGGAACTGCACAAGAAAAAAATGACAACAAAAGACAAACGTGACAGGAAGTCTAGATAGCCAGACTTAGTAAGTAAGTGTATCAGTAAAAAAAGTATACTGGTGTATTAGTAAGAAACGCTCATTTCAAACTGTGTTATATACGTAGTACTTGATAACCATCTCATTTCCATTGTACATTGTTACACTGTAGAAATATTTAACCCTAACCTCTTTTAGCCGATTTGTTTCTACTCTCATAGGGCTTCTACAAAATAGTGTTAAAAACTGGCACAGTCCTTTAATTTCAGCGTATATAGATGATAGTTTATGACTAAAAATCCTCGATTTGATGACTTTTTTCATCTTATCTATCCAACATCTTCGCTAGCCAAGGGTTACGATCCGCTCCTCTCCTCTTCACCCTTGGCAGATCAAGCTGGATTTATGAAGCCTCATATCCATGGATTTGATTGGTTGCAGTTGGACTTGGCTGCATCCAATCAGAATACTTCAAATCATATTTTAATATATTAAAGAAGAATAAAACTTAAAATAAAGTGTGTAGCGATTTTTCAATTTTGCAAAATTTCAAGGATTTAAAATGTTTCTTTACTTTTAATAGATCATTTTCCTTGAATTAAATATTTTTTTGGGTTTTGACATTATAAAATTTGATTTTTACAATAAATCATACTGAAAATCTTACTTCAAAGGGAGATAATTTTAAATCTGCGTCTCCAAAAATGTGGCTTGATCTGCCAAGGGTGAAGAGGAGAGGAGCGGATCGTAATCCTTGGTTAGCGAAGATGTCTATCCAAAAGAGCTCGAAATTAAGGATAATTATAATGTTTCTTGTCTTTTAAGGGATCATTTTCCTTGAATTAAATATTTTTTGGGGTTTTGACATTATTAGATATCATAAATGATATTCAATTTTTACAATGAATCATACTAAAAATCTTACTTCAAAGGGAGATAATTTTAAATCTGCGTCTCCAAAAATGTGGCTTGATCTGCCAAGGGTGAAAAGGAGAGGAGCGGATCCTTGGCTAGCGAAGATGTCTATCCAAAAAGAGCTCGAAATTAAGGATACTACAGATATTTCCACATCGGCCTCGTTCCTTGACCTTCATCTTGAAATTGACCACAAACTAAGCTGTTTGACAAACGCGGTGACTTCATTTTTCCAATAGTCAGCTTCCCTTTTCTTTGTAGCAACATTTCAACAGCACCGGCATATTGAGTTTACATCTTACTCAATGGCCTGTGGTCGATACAGTGACTATCTTGATAGAGCTCGATTGCTTACAAATAGGCTACTTAAGCAACGGTATGTTAGCCACAACTTGAAGTCATGACTACAGAAGTTTTACGGTCGACATCACGATCTTGTGGACCGCTATGGGATATCTGTTTCCCAGATGACAACAGGTCTTTCTCTTTGCCACTAAAAGTTGTTTTTCCTCTACCAGGTTTGACTTTACTATTGCAGTTGATACGTTCAACTAGGCGGGTGTCTTATAAGAAGCAGAAGATACTTTCTACCGGTACACCCATGGTTTTTATTGGGTCCGTGTTGTTCATTTTTTGTATATGTGCGTGTCTTCATTTTTCTTTTCTGTGCCGTACTCATGTTATGTCTTTGTCTCTTTGTTTTTTCCGATGGTGTCATTGTCCCTAGATTGTAAGCGTAAGACTGACGGTTCTTTTCTCACTTTTACATAACATAAAAATGTAAAACCATCTATTCACCATAAGTATTCTGCAACAATATTGAATAAAATTATATCCATGTGTATTAAAGACTGTGTAAAACAAAACTATAGAAGTATCTAAAGCACCATGCATATTTTCCACATTAAACTTTTTATTGACATGCGTATAACCAAAGATTCTGACATATACTTACTTAATCCTCTTCGTTCTTAGATGCACGTAAGGCCATTACCAGTTGTGCCTTCTGCTCTACTTTTGATCACGACATCCAAATCTATTTTAGCTCACCTTTCACTGTTCACCGCCATGTTTTCTTAGGTCTTCCACGCTTTCTCTTTCCTGTAGGTGTCCATCTTATTGACACTCTAGCGATGTTGTTTGGCTCTCTTCTTGGTACATGCTCTATCCACCTCCGCTTTCTTATTTTTTTCATCTCTGATGTCTTTTTGTGATATAATCTTCTACAGGTCTTGGTTGGATAACAGTTTCCTGTCCTGCAGAGATTCCTAATCATAATCTGGAGCACGTTGTAATTACCTTCAGTTCTTTTGCTCTAGGGGGTTCCATCAATGTTGCAGTTGTTCCGAACTGAGCTCAGTCACCTAATATTCTCAGGGCTCTTAAATGTATTTGATTATTCTGATCACATCCATGTACCTCTGTTCCTATCCATCATGCATAATTCTGTGAACTCTAAGACCTATTGTTTATCTCCAATAGAAATTACCGACTTTGCTTTAGTTTAAACAATGATGCATTCGGAGATTCCAAATCTATAAACATATCACAATATGTGTTTTTGGAAGACCCTTCTATGTATTTTTGAATACATGCCATCGACAGTGATTGGAAAGTCACATACAAAGAAACATGAAAAAGTACAATCATGGGAATGAAGTTTTCAATTACCTTCTTCGCGAAACATAATTTTGGAGTGAAATTTTAGTTGGAATGTGCCATATCTGCCAACACTTTTTATTGGTCCTGTTTATATATTGATAGTCCAGCAAGCTATTTTTTCTTTGTTTCTCAAGAGAGAGAGCTAGCATTTACGATTGTGTGAATATAGAGACGACTGATAAAGGCTCGTTGCAGAAATTACTTATAACCGGCTTTATTCCACACAAAAAAATAAAAAGGTAAAGCTATCTAGGGTGAAAAATGAACTACGAATGACCTTTAAACCCATAACAGGCAAAATATATATAGGTTACAAAATCAACAAGAAATGCCTAAGGTTAAAACTTTCCCGTCTTTAAAACCCATGTACTCTAAGATACATAAGCAATGAACGGATATTTAGTAAACTCACATGAGACAAAGTCTCTACAAATACATGGTAAAACCAAGCAATGGAACAACGCTTTTATTGTTGTTCTTCATCTTGAAGTCACCATGAGGCCTTCATACCTCAAAAAAATATATAGTGTTTTTAAAATGTTTCTATTTTGCATAAATAATTTCTTAATGCCTGAAAATCAAACTACGACTGAAGGGTTTTTAGATATTTCAGCACCTGTTCGCCAACCATGTGTAATAATTCGTAAAATTCTTCTTTTGTATTCATCTTTTATCCCGATTCAAGTTCAAAGTAGGAAGGAAAAGACACATTTTGAAAAAAAATGATCAAAAGTGCAGTCTTTACAGATTGTCTGTGATTACTTTTCGTTCGCCGTTAGACATAACCTCATTCAAAGTTGATATATATTCTATAGAGGCGGTGTAGATGTCCCTGTATGGGAATTTGAACTTCCCATGATACAAATGTGCAACATTGTGCCAATAAATGTATTCATTGTATTGAGCTACCTTAGTTGTATGGTTCTTTTTTCAAACATGTCCTTAAACAGTTTCCAAACAGAATCAAGAAACACTAACCCGAAGTTTGCATACTGACTGTACCAACTTTTCTAAATTTATTGCTTTAGTAAGTATAATGTACTGTGAAATTCTTCAACAACTGAGAAGTAGTAATCAGCTGTACCTCTGGAAGCTTTGTGTGACACAGTTTTGTTTGAATTCTTAAAGCACATGCCAATAATATAGACACATGTACAAAATGAAAGAGCTTTACTTGCAAAAAGGAGCAAGGAAGTGTAGTCGGTATATATTCAAGTTTCACAACCCATTTATCAGATACAACTCGGAGACATAACATGTACATCTTCACATGAACTGCTTAAAAGGTGAAATCGAAAAGATAAGAGTCTTCTTCTCTTAAGAAATGATGTGTCCAACGTTATCAGAAATTTTTATAGTGATATCAAGAACTGCTATGGGATATCTGTTTCCAATCTGACAATGGTTCTTTCCCTTTAAAAGCTTAAGATTGTTGTTTCCTCTACCGGATTTGATTTTACTACCGTATTTAACATATTAAACTCGGTGGATGTCTTATAAGAAGCAGGTGATTCTTACTCTACCGGTGCACCTGATCTTACCCATGGTTTTAATTTGGGTCCATATTGTTCATCTGTGTGTTTGTTTCCTTTTTTCTTTTCTGTGATGTTTTTTTTTTTTGGTGTTTTCGATGTTGCCAATGTAGCTGTATTTTTATAAGTTTTTTTACTGACGGTTCAGTTCTCACTTACTTTAAAGCCGCAGCCAGGAACAAGTTATGTCTGATATTTAAGATGAATGACTCAGTGCTAGATCGATCTAGTCTTAAGGTAAACACGGCAGTAATATGATGTTTGTCGAACATCTCGTGAATACGACCGTACAATTTATAGATTTTTAATTTCAGTTGTTCTTTCTCATACCCTTGGAGGAGAAATTTTCTACTTTTCTATGAATATGCCGAACAATGGTTTGATTATACATTAATAAGATATATGTAGTTTTCTTTGGGAGGATTCTGAATTTTTGTAAAACGTTTAGGATGATCAAGGATGTATTTTATTGAAGGAGTTTAATGTAAACAATACTCCACATCATGATCTATGTGATGAGAGACCTCTCTGTTTTATTGAACGAATACAAACTTAGTATGTTGAACTAAAGAACCAAAGCGAGCAGAAATTTATGTATTTTTTCACGTGTATCAACAAAATAGGTTTTTTCTTCAAAATTAATATTATTTTTTGGAGCAGAAAGCCTCCTTCAGAAATTTTTTTCCCTCAATTTGGCAGCCAAAATATTTTGTTCACATAAAATCAGCTCCAAAATATTTTTTTAGAAAAAAAGCCATAGCCCCCCCCCCTTTCAAGTTAAATGGTGGGCCCCTAAATACAGCTTGATTAGGAGATTGTTTGAAATCAACAAATATACCGGCATATGAGCTGGTGCTGGTTGTTTTAAACAGTGCACAATTCTTCTCTTACGTCTGTAATATGTTGATTGAACACTGCGAATATTTTTTTCAATGACAGATTTTACGGTATTTATCTTATATGTAATAATTCCCTGTATTTTTCTTTTTCTTATTGATGTTAAATTTCCTATCCAGAGGAAATCATTTCATGATACGAATTGCTCATTCTATGTCTGGTGACATTTTCTACATAAAGCAAAAAATAAAACAATTACTTTTTACTGAAGTTTGTTGAAATGTCGACGAAATTTCCATGGAAAATTGCTAGCTCTCGGGATTTTTAAAAATAGTTAGGCAAATTTTGGATGTATGCGTTCAACAGTTGATTTTAGGGCTGATTTTAAAAATCTAAGCTATATGCAAACATGCCACCAACAAGAGACATAATACTGAATGTTCGGGGTGATGAAGAGATTTAAGAAAAAGTATCTAGCATATTGCTTAACCATAGCTGTTAAATAAACGAATCGAAATTGAAGTTATTTAGAAAATTAATTGGCATTCCTTGATTCAAAATCTATGATAGTGTATTCATATTGGTTAACCCGGTACTGACAGGCAAATAAACATGGAAATTCAAATTAAACTATTCAACAAAACTAAATAAAAATTCAACAAAACGGTTGCTTCCTGATTGAAAAAGCCATTCTAAATTTGTCAAGATGTTGCAAATATCAATTTGCATGTAGTAATATTCATTTATTGGTCAAGAAAATCATATTCTGTAGCAATTACCTGAATTCTAGGAGAACATCGTTTATTTAACGAATGAACACGAAATTCGTGTGAAGTACATGAAAGAAGAAAGGGGAAGTTCTATGAAACATTTACTTCTTTGTTAGGAATATTTGATCAATAAAGATATGGATATGTATTATAAGTATCGTTATTTTACGCAGAAAATTGGTTTTTGAAAAACTATAGCTATGTGAAATTCCAATGTTCGAAAAGGTCCAAGTATACTTTTTGAATCTGTCTATTACTCACAAATAAAGTTGTTATCAGAACAGAACAGCTAAGAACACTTACAAAATCTTGACAGAAAGTAAATCTACATATTTTACGAAAGGATATGGAGTAAATGAATATGAGACCATAACACATATGTTAACTCCAACTGCAATAATTTTAATGAGCTGTATGGTCATTTCGGAAATTAACTCCTCATCAGCAGCACTAGAACCCAAACAAAGGAAATCCATAATTTCGAAAAATGTATTTCATACAGGAGTTTGTCTTTTATTGCAGTGTGGAGTTGGTAAAACAATTCCCCGTGGTAGAGATGTATGCTCTTTAATTTTCTTAGATATGGTGTACTTGTACATGAGATAATATCTCATGTGTACACTTTGTTCAATTACTTTTATCTAAATTTATGTAAATTCTAAAACCTAAGGATTAACTCCCTCCATCGTAGTTTTGTCCTTAGCTATATTTGATATTAATGATTATTCTGATTTCGTTTGGTTGTATGCATTTTAAACATTTCTTGAATATGGATTTCCTTTGTTTGGGTTCTAGTGCTGCTGATGAGGAATTAATTTCCGAAATGACCATACAGCTAAATAAAATTATTGCAGTTGGAGTTAACATATGTGTTATGGTCTCATGTTCATTTACTCCATATCCTTTCTTAAAATATTAAAATGGATAAAGCCAAAAGAAATCCGAATAATCAGTAATATCAAATATAGATAAGGACAAAACTACGATGGAGGGAGTTAATCCTTCGGTTTTTGAATTCACATAAATTTGGATAAAAGTAATTGAACAAAGTGTACACATGAGATATTATCTCATGTACAAGTACACCATATCTAAGAAAAATAAAGAGCATACATCTCTACCACGTGGAATTTATTAGACAGTATTAGACTCCTAAAACAGGCCAGAAAACAAAAACATCAATTTAGACTCCTAAAACAGGCCAGAAAACAAAAACATCAATATGTTTTATTTAAAATCCGAGAACTAGTGAAATAACTAGATATACCTTCATGAAAAAATAATGAAAGCAAATTCCAAATGTCAAATATAACTTAAAAATTACTCTTTTTCACATATGATATAACAAGTGTTAATACATTAACGTAAGTGAAAACTGAACACTCAGTCTAAAACGGAAAATCCTAAGAGAATGGCATGGATCTAAAAAAAAGAAAGAAACAGACATAATATGAGTACGGCACAGAAAAGAAAAATGAAGACACAACACAAACAAAGATGAACAACACGGACCCAATAAAAGCCATGGGTGAGATCAGTTGTACCGGTAGAGTATGCATCTCCTACTTCTTATAAAGACACCCGCCGTGTTGAAAAAAATCGAGTAGATGTAACAACAATCTTTAGCTTTTAAAGGGCGAGATATGGGAAACAGATATCCTGTAGCGGTCCACAAGATCGTGATGGCGACCGCAAAACTTCTGTAGTGATGACTTCAAGATATAGGTAATATACCCTTGTTTAAGTAGCCTATTTGCTAGCAACCGGGCTCTATCAAAGAAGTCACTGCATCGTCCACAGGTCCTTAAGAAGTGAATGAGTTGGGAGATGTAAACTCCATATGCCAGCCCTGTTTGAATGTTGCTACAAAGAAAAGGGAAGTCATCGCGTTTGTCATACAGCTTAGTTTGATGTCTACATAGATCTGCTGTCAATATCAAGATAAAGGCCAAAGAATGAGGCCGATGTGGAATGTCTGTAGTATCCTTAATTTCGAGCTCTTCTGGATAGATCAGATGGAGAAAATCACCGAAGCGAGGTTTGTTTAGTGATATAATATCATCTATTTAGCGGAAGCTAAAATTGAAGGATTGGGCTAGTTTTATATTTTTATTTTGAAGAAGCTCTTCGATGAATTCAGCCTCAAATGAGTGAAGAAACAGTTCGGCTATAAGAGGTGCACAGTTTGTGACCATTGGAATTTTGACAGCTTGTTGAAAAACAGGCCCTCCCAATTGGACAAATACATTGTTGATCATAAACTCAATCACTTCTCCTTATGTACATTTTTTCTCCGATTCGGAGTGATTTTTCACAAAGTAAGCTTGTTCCCTACCGTATAGAGTATATGATAGCAGTAGTAGATAACAATAACTGGTGTCATTTCACAAGGAATCATAAGTGCCATGGGCATTAGTTCTCATGTGAAGAACATATCTAAAATATTCTAACCATCTTGAAATGTCTGGACCTGTAAAAACTATTAATCGCCATTTGAAACTGAAATAATTTAATCACAATCACTTTATAACGAATTGATTAAGTTTAGACTATATAAACCCTCTATCCAAATAATCATGTCTATATGCCATGCCTTGAACATTTATTTACCAATTTAATTATCAAAGCATTTAGCGTGTTAGTTTTTCCCTGCTTGACTTTTTGAAATAAAATATGAAACGAATACTAGCAATGAACGGATAGAAATTTGACTTACTCAAAAATTTTACTATATACAACATGGTATATATTTCATTCGAAGCCATCTACAATATACATAAGAAGGTATCTTATGAAAAAGAAAAAAATACCTTTTATATTAGGGAAACTCATAGTGGTTGAATTTAAAATCATAACTGGTGAAGAAGGGCAAGTGGATACAAAATTTTGGACATGCGGACGGAGGAACTGACAGATAAACATACGAATGGTTGCTTATTTGTGGAAATTCAAATTAAACTATACATTGATAAAAATTCTACGAAATACTTGCTTCCTGATTACATCATAAATCTGTCCAGATGTTGCGAGTATCAATTTTGTTTGCAGACTGAGACACACATGTATTGTTTCAGAAAATTTATTCTGCTGATCGTTTCCAGAATTCTAGAAAAGCGTCGATGTATTAGTTATAACCGACTTAAATGACATTCTGCTGGATCATAAATCAAATTGTTGAACGAATCAAGAATATCTACGAACAAGTGAACAACTAATATCTGGAATGTAACAGAAACAAAAAAAAAAAACATAATTATGGATATGTTAATTAGAAGACATACGTAACTGATCTTGCTATAACATCTGCAATTTTCCAGCTACCTGAATTATTATAATATGTAGGGGCTTATCACCATATCGTTGTATGGCATGTTTCAATAGCTCTGCCTCTTGGGTCTCTTGGTCTATGAGATCCCATGCACGTTGCAGTGGTTCATAGCTTATCATCTATTGCCTATTCAGCTAATTAATCATTATTCAATAGGTGCTATTATCGTAATAACCTCCCTGTACTACTACTGTTCATATGCATTAGGGATAACTCATGAGTATCAAGCCTCATACTTCATCCCAAACTGAAAAATATAAGTTTGTGATTTTTGTCTGTCTCTTAATTTAAATAAAACTGATCTATTTGGTGATTCTCTTAGTTACACCTGTCGTAATATGTTGCAAACTCAGTTAAACATAACTGTTCTACTGATAAAATGTTTTGACAATGTGCATATCTGTGTCATCGACATTCATATATTAAGTACTTTTTGTGATTTGATATGGCTGTAAAATGTTCTGGTAATTATGTCATCCCAGACAACGTCGGGGTGACATGTTGTTATTCTACGTTTCTTCTGATTATTATTATTATTATTCTTTTGTTTTCTGCTTCCAATAAATTTTGTCCGAGCGATTATTTTGAGATGGCTGGATGGAAGGATTTCAAACTTTGCACAATGCTGCACCACCATCTGAAGTTGTATGCTGCGCGTTTGAAATTTTCAAAATGGCCGCCATTTCCAAGATGGCTGCCAAAATACGTCAAAATTTCAACATTGTCCCATCTCAACGAAAATTGATTTCTGGGTAGAGTTTGAGGCTGCGAATAAGGCGGAATTATCTAATTGGGAGTCTGGGGTAACATCAGCTATTGCTTGCAATTTGCAAATCTAGTTATCCCCGCACTTTCGAATGAAAGTTCGGGGATATTGTCGTTGGCCTCGTCCGTCCGTCCGTCCGTCACACATCCTTGCGACGCGAACTCCTCCTACATTTTTAGATTTAGGGTTTTAATTTTGTTATAGAACTGTTGCATATTGTTGCAGATGCGCAATAAGCTTTCGGATTTTTGATATTGGTCTTGGTGCAAACAAGAGGCCCCAAGATGTCCATTTTGACACATGTGGCATGCGACGCAAACTCATCCTACATTTTTGGATTTATGGATTTAATTTTGTTGCAGAATTGTTGCATATAGTCTGTAGATGCGCAATGAGCTTTCAGAATTTTGATTCCGGTTCTAACTTTGGTAAATTTCCTGAAAGTGTCATATTTTTGGACATTTTGGCATATAATCTTATATTTTGGCAAGTTTTTGAAAAAAATTAAAATTCTGAAATTTTAGAATTCGAAAATGTGATTCCAATTTTGGTAAATATCCTGAAAGTCTCAAAGACCACTCATTTTTTTGGAATTCTACCTAGCAACCATACTTTTAGCATTTGTTTTGATAAGGTTAATCATTTTCACCAATTGGATTTCAAAAATATTTGATTCCAATTTTGGTAAATTTCCTGAAAGTGTCATAGACCACTTATTTTTTGGAATTCTACCTAGCAACAATACTGTTAGGATTTGTTTCCAATAAGGCAATCTTTTTCACCAATTGAATTTCAAAAATAGTTGATTCCAATTTTGGTAAATTTCCTGAAAGTGTCAAAGACCACTTATTTTTTGGAATTCTGCCTAGCAACAATACTATTAGGATTTGTTTCCATTAGGACAATCATTTTCACCAATTGAATTTTAAAAATATTTGATTCCAATTTTGGTAAATTTCCTGAAAGTGTCAAAGACCACATATTTTTTTGGAATTCTACCTAGCAACAATACTGTTAGGATTAGGGCAATCATTTTCACCAATTGAATTTCAAACATATTTGATTCCAATTTTGGTAAATTTCCTGAAAGTGTCAAAGACCACTTATTTTTTGGAATTCTACCTAGCAACCAAACTGTTAGCATTTGTTTTGATAAGGTCAATTATTTTCACCAATTGGATTTCCAAAATAATTATTCCAGATTTGGTAAATTTCCTGAAATCGTTAAAGACCACTAATTTTTGGAATTCTGCATTGAAACCATTGTTAAAAAAATTGTTAGAATTAGAAGAAACATTTCACCAATTTGATTTCCAAAATATATGATTCCAAGTTTGGTAAAATTCCTGGAAGTCTCAAAGACTACTTATTTTTTGGAATTCTGCCTAACAACCATATATTCTTGAATTCCTTAAGGTAAAATTAGTGACTGTCAATAGTTTAATTTCAAAAATGTTAAGAAAAATAATACCCAGGGTCTATAGCTGTTTTCTGTGTCAAACAGGGGGTGCGGGGATCACTGTCGTTTCCGACAGTCCTTACTCTAGTTGTTTTTGTTATACTTCATGTAAATTTCCTGTCTCCTCGTTGGTTAAGAAGTATGTGTCAGTTTGGTCTTACACATGGAAATAAATTATACAGTGGAAAAGTATGCAACGCTTCCAGTAATGTAATTAATTAGAAATGTTACTTTATTAAGTGAAATGTCTGCAAATGTGAATTAAAACAAGGAAAATTAAAATTCATTTCTAATCGACACGATCCTAAAAGCTAACGTTACTTAAGCCGTCACAATCAGATACTGTAGCGACTGTTTAACCTCGTTTCCCCGATGGCGGTGTTACGGACGAAAACGTAATTATTACAGATATATTATTACATGACATTTTCCATATCAGCACCGTTATCATCCCGAGAATCCCATATCATATGATATAGGTTCAGTGATGATAACCGTGCTGATATGGAAAAGGCCACGTTTTAATCTGTTTATTATATACTTCCATTCAGGAGTTATCATCATACCTGGGCTGAAATTGCCATACCACCGGGCTGATATGGCTTTTTCAAAACGAGGCAGTCTGATATGGCCATATCAGACTGGGTTTGTTGATATGGACTGTTAACTTCCGGCTATAACATATGCAAAACAGGACATGTATCTTTGCTAAGTATGTAATAAGATGTAATTCAAATCTTTGCTATGACAATTTCAAGATGTTAACCATTAACATACTATCGGCTGTGAAGAGTTTACATGAGAGAATGTATAACTTAGAAAAAGAAATCGGGAAAGGCAAACAAAAGTCGACGAGAAATTTGAAAATAAACTAACAGAAACCAAAAACACTCTCCAGAAATTAACACAAAGTTTTAATATAATGGAATCATCGATCAAAGAACTTAATTTAAGGGATATAGAATTGAAACAGTTTTCTACAGAACTTCAACGATCCATCGAAAAGACCGAACAAAAATTCAAAGCCGAGTTTTGAACATGCAAAATACAACAAAGAAAAAGAAAATAAAAAGATAAGGAAACTACAGAAGTATGTACCGGAAGTAAGATGTAATTCCATGACAAATAATCTGATTTTTTTTCTGGACTCCCATATTGTAAGTATGAAAAGTGTAAGGACATCGTTAAAACATGAGAATAGATTTTAAAAAATGGAAATGGAAAATGTACAAAGATTTGGTTATCCCGGTCCAACAGGAGTTAAACCAATAGTGGTACATTTTCTTTACAGAAAAGATTTAGAATTAATCTTAAAAAACGGATATCACCTGAAAGGAAAATTCTTCAGCGTAAATGAATAGTTTCCGTTAGAAATTGCGACGGAAAACACTTAAGCCAATTTTTAAACGAGCAAATCTGGAGGGGAAGAGGTTGAAGTTAGTAGAAGCTTTATATCAATAATCATTTGTACAATCCTTGTCCAGAAAACCTTTTCAAGGATCGCTTGTCGGGATCAACATTTATAAGGGGAGATTGAATCGGGGATTGAATTGCATAAAAATTTTCACATTATATAAACTTTCTTTTTGTTTATGCATAAATAAATATTGCCTTTATTCGCTTTGAAGCGACGAATTGGTGATACAACTGACAATTCTATTAGTGATCATTGTTTAATTGTTCTAGCTGTCGTTGCATTGTAATATATTGAATTATAGTATTTTCTGTAAACCTCTTGTAGAGTATCTCGCTCATGCAAAGCTCTGTCCTTAGCTGATTTTGGCTTTACATTTAGATCACTTTGGTTATTTGTTCTCTATCAGTTTTTAAACATTTTTGAGTTGATGGTCTTCAAAACGTTTAGATTTTATCTGCACTGATGATACATAATCTGTCGAAATGCGCATATGCAGAAAGTAAATTCACAGTAACTTCGGTATTTAGTTATTTGTAGCACATTATATGTGCCCAAGTTGTATGAAACTTGTCTCGTCTTGGAATCATTAAAGCATGAACAATGTTACCCTCTGCTTACTGATTCGTAAATAATGTTACCCTATCCTTTGACCTGAAGATTTTAAACTGGCCTCTCACTACTATTGCCGATGTCTACTGAAATACATAATGATTCTTTACCACTCTGCCGGACTTTTTTCGTTTGATTTTGCTTCCGTAGTATTTTACCTGCAGACTAGACTCCTTAAAAACTACTATTCATCTTGCCTCATTACTTTAAACATATTCATTAGTAAATAGCACATGTATCAATATACAATTACAACAGGAAATAAAGGGCTACGCCGAGCGCAGCATGATACGACCGCAGCATGTCGACCACTGAAATTTGAACAAATGTAATTTAAAGTGAATGTGGACACAGTAAAAGGTTTGACACAGTAATTAGATGGACACAATAAAGAGCTTAACACAGAAATTAGGTGGACACAAACTATGGAAAATAAAAATCAACTTTTTGATCCCTAATAGCTCTGGAACCATATGAGCTATGCAAAATCTGTTGGCTTACACCTGAAAGCCTACTTAAGGTTCCACTAAAGTCAAAAATTAGGACACACAATAAACACAAAACTTTTGCCTGTATTTTGCAGGCTACATGAAATATAGTAATAAATCATGAGGAAATGCATTCTTTTAAACATAATTAACATGTATTTGCTGCATAAATTGTAAATTAATTTAAACTTAAGATTTTATAACCAAATCTTTTGCTTGGGTACACACTCAAATTTCAAAAAAATCGGGAGGTTAGGAAAACACATAATTCTTGTCGAAATCCTTCTGGACGAATACTATGATGTATAATGCAGGGCAAGCTAACATTGGTTTGTCTAGTAGCATATGTTTTAAAGTAGAAATTTGGCAATTTCTGACCTGAATGTGTGGAATTACTTCCCCTATGTACCAAAATCGAACTGAATCTTGAAAATGAACAGTAGTCCCAAATAATCGGCATTAGCTTGCCCGTCCTTTGATATTAAAGTGTACGTCCACAACAATTTTGAAACATACAAGTCCTTTTTCAGATCTCCTGATTTTTTTGAAAATTGAGTGTTTACCAAATGAAAAGATTCACCTATAAAATAAAAAATTCAAATTTATTTACAATTTTCCTAGTTTGTACGTGTAGATTGTGTTTAAAAGAGTGCATTCCATAATAATATTTTACTACATTTTTTAAAGCTTGAGAAATACATACAAATGATTTACGTTTACTGGGTGTCCTAATTTTTTACTTTAGTGGAACCTTAAGGAGGAATCCAATGAAATTCGATGACAAATGAAATTTTAAAGTAATTTGCATATTTGCAATTTTGACCCCGTTTGGCCCTTAGAGCTTGGAAATATTCCAGTTCTGCTGGCATACTACTAAAAGCTTGTGTCAAGAGGGATTCAAAGAAACAAACCCCACTAAAATCAGATAAAAAATAAAATTTTACATAATTTGAAAAAAATGCAATTTTGTCCCCTTTGACCCCTTATAACTCAGAAAGCGAAAGAGCTATGATAAATTTGTTGACATACTACTGAAAGCTTACAACAAGAATAATAAAAAAAAAAATACCATCAAAATCTGATGAAAACTAAAAAATTTAGGTTCACATATGCAATTTTGGCCCCGTTTGGCCCCTCGTGGCTAGGAATGGAAAGGAGTTATCAAAAAAATGATGGTTAAGTGCCATGTTAATTTTTCATAAGGAATCCATTGCAAAAAACTGCATCAAAATCAGACTAAAAAAGAAAAAATTAAAATAAATTTTTGAGATTCACCCCTTTTGGACCCCATTTATCTCAAGAACAGTACATGCAGCGTGAAATCCGTTTTACATACTGCAGATTTGAAATTTCCTCAGGAGCACACTGAAAGAAACCCCATCAAAATCTGATAAAAAACAAATATTCTACAGCCAAATATATGAAAACACCAAATTTGGCCCTTTTTGGCCCCTTTTTTAAAAAACGGGCAGGACCACAACTACCAAAACAAATCAAAGTCTTTCTTTTGTGCCAAGAAACATTGTGTTAAAATTTCATAAGGATTGATCAACTAGAACTAAAGTTATTGACCAAAACAAAAGTGTCTACGGACGACAACGCCGACAACGACAACGACGACAACGACAACGATGACGACAACGACGACGACGACGACAACGACGACAGCACCATACCGTTAAACGACCTCAAATTTTTTGCGGTCGTATAAAAATATAACAGGATTTGGTAACAAGCTAAATTCAGCTTATATTCATAACCATCTCCTAAGAATACAACCTTGTCGCACGCTAACACAAAATAATTAACCATGTGTAAATTTATACATAATTATATTGGTATGACTTAAGGTTAACTTCAAATGAGCAATAAACGAATATTTCAATATGAAGTAAAGTGAAACAAAAAGTGCAGTGTTTAAAATACTTATGAATTGTAAATTTCTAATGGAAAAAAAATCCAAATTGTGTGAACTTAATAAAACAAAAAGAAAAAAAATGCAAGTTTAGGTAGTAAAACGTTTACTTCTGATAATAAAATTTTGAACTGTTAAGAATATAGTCTTATTAAGATCTATGTCTAACTGACTCGACCCAAAAAGAAGCAAGTTTGTGTCAAGAACTACTGGAATATTCAGAGAAAATATTGTTTCGTTCCTCAATTGATTGTATTTATGACAGTATAATAAGTAATGGGTAACAGATTCTACATTGCCACATGAACACATAGGTGATGGTACCAAATTACGTTGAAATAAATGCTGATTCAAAGAACTACAATTTACTCTCAATCTACAATGAAGAATTTGAACAAGTCTTGTACCCAAGTAAAAATATGAAGGACAGGCGGGATTTTGAGTTTTTATTTTCTCTTGGAAAAACTGTAAAGACTTTCATTTGGTAATTTACTCCATAGTTTCACAGAAGAGGGTAAAAAATAACCGGAATACATGTTTGTTCGAGTTCGGACATCCGAGATATTATTAGATTGACGAGTAGTATGCCTATTTTGATCACCAACAAGGTTCGGAATAATGTTTTGAAGATATGGTGGTGTATCCTTTGACAATATTTTTTGAAGAAGAATTAGTCTATGATTGTCCCTCCTAGTAGATAGTTTTTCCCGTCTAGTTTCTTCATATAATTTATTGATGGAAGTCAGTTTTGTAGCACCAGTGACTATTCTGGCTGCTTCTAATTGAACATTTTCCAATTTATTAATCAGAGACAGATTAATATTTTGCCAATTGACATCACCATATTCAAGTAAAGGCCTAATGAATGGCATATAAATTTTTTTCAAGAACGAATCGGTTTGTGTATAACTTTAACTTTCTCATTATATTAATTCGCGTGTAAGCCTTTGACAATATTGTCTATATGTTCGTTCCAGGAAACGTTATTCGAAATAGTCACTCCTAAATATTTGTGACTATTTACTTCTTGGATAATACTATTATCCATTAATAGAGGAGGGTGAACAAGTGGGACCGTCTTTTTAGAAATAGTCATTGTTTCAGTTTTTTTGTGGATTAAACTTTACGAGCCACTGCTGCGACCAACTGTGGATTCTATCAAGATCTCCATTCAAAATCGTTGCTGAGTCATAAGGATCATCAACTATTAGAAACAGACTTGTATCGTCAGCAAAGAGTTTAATAGATGCTTGGATATCATTCACAATATCAATTAAAAATATTAGAAATAGTAAGGGCCTAATATAGACCCTTGCGGAACGCCAGCTTGAATAAAATGCCAGTCATAGTTTTCACAATTCAATACAACCCTTTGAGTCCTCCCAGATAGATAATTGCGAAACAATTCAAGTAAAGAACCGGATATGCCTCATTATGTCCTTTTCAATGTAGTGGTCTATAAGTTAGTAGTCTACCTGTATTTGGTTTTATTCGTATTTTTATAGTATAGGGAAACGGGATAGAAAAAAGGAAGGTAGTGTACACTTAAGCCGGTTTAACTCTACCGCTAGCTTTTGCTAGTGTCCGGCTATCCCGAGTCCCTGTTGTTGTTTACGTTTGTCTCTTGTCTATTATTTGCATGTGTGTGTGTGTTCTTTGTTTGCGCAGTTCCTTGTAGATTGGTGCATGTAAATGTAATTTTCAGCCTTTGTGTGTGTTTCCTGTTATCTTTACTGTTTTAATTTTGTACTTTGAGAAAAAAAAAGAAAACTAAATAAGAGTCAATATAAAACATGTGTTCAGCTCTTATGGTCAAAATCAAATTATAGAGAAATATGGACATGTGTGCTGTTTAAATGGGTAATTTTTAAATCTAAAAAACAAAAAGTTACATCGAAAAATTATAAAAGTAAAAAAATACAGAAATCACGGCCATGTGCCTTTCACTCTTAGGTCGTATGATAAAGCACAGTGGTTTGGAGGATATTTCATACTGTGTTGACGCTCTGTTAAATACAAAATGCATGGATGATCCTCGGAATACATGTGTCGCCTGCACTATTTATATTAAATAATTGAGCAATAGAATGACAAAGTCAAACAATAGTATGAAAAGGTGGAAAAATATAAAAAAAAAAGAAAAAGAAATTTGATGGTGCATATCTACAATATTTATTGAAGCATTCCCTCAAGTAGTTTAGTTAAAAGAGGCCCCCGATAATGGAAATATAGCCATCAGACTCCAATAACTTAACATGACAAAGCCAAATGATACTGTGGAAGCCTTAACAAACAGAAAGAAAATTAGAGAATGTGTCTATAAGACACGAATGCCCCGTCTACAAATTAATCATGGCATAAGAGTTCCCGGTCACTGAGATGAGATGGAATCAGGAAGTGTTCAATAAACAATTATTGAGTAAATCATCTTAACATAAGTTCCCAACTAAAGCCGATGAAGCATAAATGTAATGTAGTGTGGTTCTTTAAAAACGGGTCTCAATCCTTCAATATGACGAATCCATTCAAGCATAAAATGTAGGTCAACGTCCCTAAATTGTCCAAGAATTGGTTAGTTCTTATCAAGATGAGTCATTTCATGAAACGTCATAATGATATGTTGTGTAGTTGTTGCGAAATTGGCTTAAAACACAAAATTTATGACTCAAGCATAAAATGTAGGTCAAATCAAAGACACTTAATTGTCCCCAATTTCGACAGTACTCATCAAGGTGATAAATTGATGCAACATCAACGTGATATCATGTGTAGTTCTTGGCAAATGGACTTCAATGAATTTCGCTCGAACCGGTGCTAGGAGTCGCCTTGAACTTACTGTGAGGTATGAGCAAAGCTCATTGTTGAAGGCCTCATGGTGACTTCAAGACGAAGAACGACAATAAAATCGGTCTTCCATTGCTTGGTTTAATCTTGTATTTGTAGAGACTTTGTGCATTTACTCCACATCCTTTAATTGTTAAAAATTTAACAAAAAAATTAACAAAAGTCACTAAAGCGTAAAATATGGGCCAAAGCCACCAATGACTTGGGAAGTACTCATCAAAGCAATTCATCTGACGAAACATCATTGTGGTATAATGTGTACTTGTTCAGAAATTGACTTAAACGCCAAATTTAGCAAAAGTCACTCAAGCATAAAATGTATTCCATGCATCCCTAATTGTAGTATTAATCTAGGTGCACGTATTGTTGTAATATTATTATAATACTAGAGGAGGTTGCTTATATATGGACCGAAACGTAAAACGTAACATAGTGACGAACGTATATACGGATGTACGTATGTACAGACAAGGGTAAATCTATATGCTCCTTCCACATTCGCGGCGGGCATAAATAATAGAAAGCAAAATACATGGTACACATAGAGCATTCCTCCACATTTCGTTGAAAATCAATTGGCCGTTTTGGAAGAGTTGCGAATAATAAAGACAAGGAGGGGTCCGATAATGGAGGCAAGAAGTGGTTGTCGATAAGGGAGGCAAGGAGGGGTTATGGATTATGAATGCATATTCTTGAAACTCCAAGTAGGAAGCTCAAATAAAAAGAACAATGATAGTTTGGAAAATACGAAAATAAAAGAAAAACAAATGCATCCTCTACATTTACAATTTACATTGAAGCTTTCTTGCAAGCTTGGTTGAAAAGGGATTTAGGAGGAGTTTGGACAATGAAGGCATACTCTTAAGACTCTGATTGCTAAAACGACAGTCCAAAGATAGCTTGTAAAACTTGCAAAAAAAATCCAAAACCAAAAAACAAATAAAGGAAAACAAGTGCACATTTACAATGTATACTAATGCATTCCACAAGTTTGGTTTGAAAAGTACCAATTTATTTAGGAGTCTCTGATAATGTAGGCATACTAAGTCTCCAATCAGCTGAAATGACCAAAGATAGCCTGAAAATCTGGGAAAATTACAAAAAAACAATACATGGTGCACATCTGTAATATATACTCCTGCATTCCATAGAGTTTGGTTGAAAAGTAGCACGGTTTAGGAAGAGATTGCGGTTAATGCTAAGCATTTTGGTGGCATACAGACGGACGGACGCATGACAACGTATAGGAATTCTTATGCGTCGATCCTGCACTAAGTGCAGGCGACGAAATAAAATTTGACTTCAGACATCTGCTGATTACGCTGTGTCAAGAACCCATTAACCAGAAAAAACTCATTGCAGATTTCATATTTTATTTAGAACATTTTGATCAAACTTCAATCTTTGCATACATACATTCTGAAAAATAACAAAAAAAAACACATTTGTTATAAAAAGAACATTAGTACTTAAATGTAACAACATATCAGAAATATGGAAATTTTCAACAGCAACATAAAATGCAACCTAAGAGATGTCATCGGTCACGGCAAAGGTGTCTATGGTTAAAGTGTGGTTAATTTCAACCGAAATCGAAAGTCATTAATTATTTTATCATCTGGCTGTTTCATTAATTTTCCGTCTTTTGACATTACAGATTTCTCCCTGTTGCCAAAAAGTGGTACACGTTAAAGTGTTTTGATGTTAATTTTGATGCTAATTTGCGCGTTACGTAACGATTAATCATCACATTTTCAAATGGACATGTTTGTTCAATAACTATTATCTAAATTTATGTAAATTCTAAAACCTAAGGATTAACTCCTTCCATCATAGTTTTCTCCTTAGCTATATTTGATATTACTGATTATTCGGACTTCGTTTGGTTTTATGCATTTTTAACATTCTTTGAAATTATTGATTTCCTTTGTTTGGGTTCTAGTGCAGCTGATGAGGAATTGATTTCCGAAATGGCCATACAGCTCATTAAAATTATTGCAGTTGGAGTTAACATATGTTATGGTCTCATGTTCATTTACTCCATATCCTTTCGTAAAATATTTAATACAGGAGTTTGTCTTTTATTGCAGTGTGGAGTTGGTAAAACAATTCCCCGTGGTAGAGATTTATGCTCTTTATTTTTCTTAGATATGGTGTACTGGTACATGAGATAATATCTCATGCGTACACTTTGTTCAATAACTATTATCTCAATTTATCTAAATTGTAATACCTAAGGATTAACTCCCTCCATCATAGTTTTCTCCTTATCTATATTTGATAAATAAAAGTGACAACAAAATTCCGAATCGATCAAAGAAAGAGACCAGTAAGGAAAATCATATTACTGATTATTCGGACTTCGTTTGGTTTTATGCATTTTAAACATTCTTTGAAATTATTGATTTCCTTTGTTTGGGTTCTAGTGCTGCTGATGAGGAATTAATTTCCGAAATGGCCATACAGCTCATTTAAATTATTGCAGTTGGAGTTAATATGTGTTATGGTCTCATGTTCATTTACTCCATATCCTTTCGTAAAATAATTAACATACTAACATATTATGATATAGAAAACATCGACAAATCGAATACCAAAGACAAAAACTGAAAAAAACGCATGGCAATTCATATTTATCACAAATTGAGACAACCTTAAAAAGACAACAAACAAGAAAGCCACAAAACTGCAATGGTCAGGTACTTATGGGTCTATTTTTCTTTCATTGTAATAACTGTCTATGGAATATTTATTCGTAAACACGAAAAACTGGACCCCAGTAAACGATCATAAACAACTTGTGATGCATAGTAGTGTCTTACGATATCATGTCAAGTCGTCCCCAAGTCAATTTGCCCACAGTGTCGGTTTCAATAGTTCATAAGTTTTCATGTTTTACGGTTATGTATATGTACCGACGTTAAATAAAGTTTTTGTATTTGTATAGTAATGAACTCATTTGGGAGGTTTGAGTACCCATAAACCGGTTTAACCCTACCGCTAGCTGTTGCTAGTGTCGGTACCAAGTCCGGCTATCCATAGTTCCTACCGTTGTCTATATTTTGTCATTTAATAATTTGTCTTGTGCAGTTCCCTTGTATATTTTGGCATGTGATTGTAATTTTCGGCCATTGTAAGGGTTTCCTGTTATCTTCTCTACAACAATGGAGGTGGTATACTTCTATGGTTTAACAAATACATATTTGTGTGTGTGTGTGTGTGTCCTTCAAAACTGAATTGTTATGTGGTATTTCACAAGTAGTTGAATATCACACCTGGAAGAAATTGTCTTTTTGATGTTTGTCAAACCGTGTTCAGGTATAGCTGAAATTAAACATTTATTATCTTTCTCTTACTTAAATTGCTATATTAATAACAATGAGTCATGCCAACGATACATATTAAACTTCTCTCTGAAATTTCTTACTAATCAAAGTAAACAAGTTAAACATTGATGCAAAGCATCAATTCGCCGCCATATTAGGTCAAGTAGAGTGTATGTCTTGGAAATGTGTTATTGTACTTTTATAGTACACGAAATATAAGCTCTGACCTTAACTTTAACCAATCATTGAACCATGAAATGTAGGTCACAGTGACGAACAAACTCTTGTTTAATTTTGTTTTCTTTCTTAGAGACATATGCATGCAAGATAACATGATACTATCTCTTATAGTACCTAAGATATGAACTCTGACCTAAATTCAATCAGTTTAAGTGGACCATGAAATTAAATCCTTTTCCCTCAAAGACATCTGCATGTAAAATTGTTTGATCCCATCTCTAATATTACATGACATATGAGCTGTCACTTAAACTCTTACCATATATCTAGGTCACTGTGGCCTGATTCTTGTCACTACTGCATAAGATGACAGCCCTTGACATGCTGAACATTTTTAGCGGGAAGGGATATCGGATATAATTTTGAAAGGGAACCACCCAAGGACCATCCCTGCCAAGTTTGGTCCAAATTGGCCGTGCTTTCAAAGGAGATGAAAATAAGAAAAGTTTATGATGGATGACAACGACGAATGCTTCATGGTGGCAATAGTTCACATTACCCTTTGAGTCAGGTGAGCTAAGAACCCCTTTTTTAACAAATGGATTGGATTGTAATATTATATATATATATTAGTATTATTAGTATTTCTTTTTTTGCAAGTATCATTCTGTTCATA
>MJUU01028145.1:58625-71265 GCA_002080025.1 Modiolus philippinarum
GCTGGTTCTCGCTTTATGTATTTATCATTTTTTATCATTTTTTTTATGAACAACCAAAAATTAATAGTAATAATAACAATAATAATTGGAAACAATATGCAACCCCCAAAAACCATTGCAATTAAGGTAATCATGCATCTGCATCATGATATCCAGACACACTCCTCCGGACATGTAACAGAAGTCAAGCATGCATAACCCGTCTCCCTTGTCTTATTGATTTCCCTTTCACATTAGTTATAATATTAATGAAAATTAAATTAATAATTTTGTAAACAATTTTCTTGAATAAATAATTCAAAAATATTTCCTATCTTGTTGAAAAGGTATCTTCATTGTAAAAGATTAGGACACATTAGATCGATTCTAATGGAAAACAAATAACTGCTCCTGGTCACGTGCTCCTCCACTGAAGTATCAAATATATTCGCCGCCTCCTGGCGGCGAATAATAAAGCAACTAACCTTCAAATATCACCCTCGATATCCCCAATCGTTTGTTGTCATAGAACCCACTGAAAATGAAAGCAAATTTTTAGAGAGTCAATCCAAGCAATCTCTCAAATGTTTTAATTCTGCAAGTGTATATATTCACATAAAATGTTATGAATAAGCATTGTGTGTCGGTACACATTAACCGATGGTATTGGCTGTCTCGATATTTTTTAAATTATTTGCGGAATCTGCCATCTAGTCATTCTACTAGCCTATTTGTTGTATGGAATACATAGTCCGGAAGTGTTTTTTACTAATATTCCTCAATTATTTTGCGTTATCTTCTATACGAAACAGCTTAGTTACAAAAATTACCAGTTTACCCGTTTACACGCATTTATGATTTATGTATATAACCACGCAAAATGAGTACCTTTCCTCCCATGTGCAAAGTTTAGCCATTGGCTGATATTTTTGGCTATCCATTTTCCTATAGTCAATCAGCATTAATGCATCTTTCGGTTTTACGGTCTTCCAAATGTTTTGATTTGATTTGCACTGACAAAAGAAGTCAAAATGACCATCCGACGAAATTAAATTTACAGTAACTTCGGTACTTAGTTATCTACAGTTACTCCTTTATTATTATAGTATTTATCACCATTGGATCGGCTTGTGCACTGTTGGTCCCCATGGGATATTCACCTACCAATTAGTAAGAACTACGGTACTGACTCGAAACCCGATTTTATTTCGAAACGTGCAATATATAATTTTTTAAAATTCCAACTAGAACTTCCATCGTGCAAAGCTCTGACCTTAGTCAATTTTTTGGGGGTTATTTGTTCTTTCTCAGCCTTTGCAAATCTTTTGTTCTATTGTCTGAAGAGACATAAATTGTAGAAATGTTTATCTGCAGTAAAAAAAGTACAGTTACTTCAGCATTTAGTTCTTTATTACATCTTGGTCGATACCTCTTCCAGTGGACTGTTAGTCCAGGGGTATTGACCAACGCAGTTGTCTATACTGCGGCACTGGCCCAAAAACCAATTTCATTTCGAACCTTGCAATATATAAATTTTAAAAATTACATCTACAACTAAGGAGTATCTCCCTCGTGCAATACTCTGCCCTTAGCTGATTTTGGCTTTCAATTTAGATCCTATTGATTAATTGTTCTTTTTCAACGTTTGTACATATTTCGTTTTATGGTCTTCCTAATGTTTTGATTTGATCTAAGTCGAAATGACCATCTACACAAAGCAATTCAGTCCCTATTAATTACCACTGCGGTGTTGCCTCTGTCGGTGGATTGTTAGTCTACACTGATTTTCAACAACCAAGTAGTCAGTACTTCGGGACTGGCTCGAAAAACGATTTATTTCTAAACTTCCAATATCATTTTGTTTTTAATTATGGAGTAACGGATCAAGATCGCCCTAGCGTGCTCACTTGATACTGGTCGTGATAAAGTCCTTTTTAAAAACAAGGACACCTCTATTCCATATTCCTCAGACCTTGTACGTAAAGGTGAGTTACCCTTATCATACATATAATTTCGCTTATTACACCTGGGTAAGTTTGCAGCATATCAGCAAGGTTAAACCCTTTATTGCAAGCCTTTTGGTGATTAAATTTAATTCATGGCCCTTTCCATTACAGCCCAAGTCCATACTAGCTCTATAAAGGCATCACTGCATTTTGATACTTCGGAGCATTTTATCTTATAAATGAAATTAAAAAAGCAAGTTTCTAGGTATGAAGTAAAATTGTAAAAACTAATATTAAAAATAATTCTAACCGTTTTTATGATGACACACGTGAGTAGTTAACATGAAAAAATGTCAGATTTCTTCTTTATAGCTCAATTTATTTGGAAATCGGCAATATCTAAATTTCAGCGATTTTTGCATAAGGAGAACCACCCTCGTGCATAACTCTGTCCATACCTAATTTTAGGTTTTCATTTAACAGCAACTTCGGTATTTTGATATTTATTACCACTTGGCCGATGCCACTGCTGGTGGACTGTTAGTCCCCGAGGGTATTCACCAACCCAGTAGTCAGTACTTCGGTGCTGACCCGAAAACCGATTTTATTTAAATTTGCAATATCGAAATTTTATCAAATTTTGTTTAAAACTAAGGAGTATCTCCCTCATGCATAGCTCTGTCCTTAGCTGAATTTTGGCTTTTCTCTTTAGACCCTTTTGGTTATTTGTTCTCCATCAGATTTTACACGTTTTGGTTAATGGACTTCCAAATGTTTTGGTTTTGATCTGCACTGATGAGACATAAGTTGTCGAAATGCGCATATGCAGAAAATAAATTAACAGCAACTTCGGTATTTTGATATTAGATCCTATTGGTTATTTTTACACATATTTCGGACATGGGACTTCCAAATGTTTAGATTTATTTTGCGCTGGAAGAGATACTTAGTGTCGAATTGGCTATTGCAGAAACTTAATTAACATCACTTTTTGTATTTTGTTATTAGAAATTGATAAAGATACCTTTTCTTGTAATAATGCACTTTTTTAACGCTTGCATCAATTATTGTAATAAGATAACTTGCATCAGATTACACATAGTACACTTTGATAACAATATTGTATTTTCAGATCATATTTATGTTCCCAGTGTCTTTGTGTGAGCTATATTTTTGTTTTAAACGTTTTTCTCTCATACAAAGCCATGTGTCCTTAGCATATTTACTAGACGTATGTTTCAAACCTCTTTATCAGCTCTTAAAACTCTTGAGCTGTCATTTTATTTGAAGTTACGAAACATTGACTTTGGAAATCTTCAGATCCACTTTCTTCTTGTATGTCAGTCTGAAGTCAAATGTACTTACATTCCCCATTTCCCTTCTTTTTCCTATTTAATCCTACTCTGTGGTTTCGTGTTTTGTTAAAATTAACAAAGATAAACAGAAGCACTATTTATACTTACAGTCACAAGCTTTAGTTTTTATTTGATAAAACACTCTGCTGGATGTCTTAAGTTTGTTGAAGCGACGAACTTTCGCAAACCAACTACGACGTCTTCTTTTTCGTCCACTTGAAGCAATTCCACGGACTTCTCCCCAATCAATACCATTACCTATACCGACTGAAAACACTTTAACTCCACTTCTTCTTAATCTTCGGGCTGCTCTTAAAGTTGCCTTCTTGTCTTGTGACTTGCCATCAGTGAATACAACTGCTAACTTTGGAACCCCAAAGCGATGACCTTATATTTGAAAATAAATAATGATATTAATAGATTATCAAATGTCATTTTTCATACCACACTCTTTATCTCCCCAAGTTTTCCATCGGCAAAATGTCTTTAAATAACAAAATACCGAAGTTACTGTTAATTTATTTATCTTTAAAAAGATTTCATACGAAAAATGATATGTAATCATATTTATGTAAGAATTTTTCATATGAAAATTATCCTTCACACTTATAAAATGTTATTTGGACTTACTATAATTTATTTTTATGACGATATCATGTGCAATATTTATCGTATTGGCGGTAATTTCGTAAACTTGCGATCGATAAAGCTTCCGAAAAGTGATGGAAATGCAGTTGATATATAACGATATCATATCAGCCTTTTGTTGAAATTAGAAAATATTCTTCTATTATATATATATATATCTTTATATCACAACTATGAATTCCCTCAAATTATTATCAGAAGTCCATTATTTGTACTAATAATGACCGACAATGGACTTCTGTTATTATCAATGAAGAAACAGAAAAACAAAGACATTCACGAAACGACCTCAAAGTTAGATATATAACCTAGTTTTAGTAAATGGTCGGATCACTATGACAAGGTGATGCAAAACAAAATGGCCTTTTTCCCAAAGGGCTCCCAAGGTATTCCTTACTAATCTTGGAAATTTAAAACCAAGATGCATATTCAAGAGAGTTTATTGAAAGCGTGTGCCTACTATTGTGCATTTTCCATACTATTTTGGCCCTGGTCGAATAAAAAACAAAACAAGATGGCCGCCATTGCGGAAAATCGATTAATATTGAATCCAATCAGGAAAAGTTTTCTGGCCTTTTTCGGAAATGGTTCGATGTAATAAAATGCAATTTATTGAACATGAATGCAAATATATTCTTTCGTCCACCTTTTTTTGTCCGGCTAATTCCTCATAGATACCTGAACAGAATTGATCGATATTTGGTACAAAGTTGGATCACTATAAAGAGGTGTGCATGCAATGTCCCCATATTGTAGGTCATAAAGTACATAACACTTTGCTACCATGGGTTTATATTTTTGAGGTATGAGAAAAAAATAAATCTACGTTCACTTTTTTTTATCAAAGCTCAAAACATCTGAAGATGGAGGTGGCGGAGACATTAATAAGCAGAACAAAAATAATGGGATACATGCTCTTGAAAGGATGCACAGTTTTATTTGATTTCGCTAAGCCTAAATTAGAATAAAATAAAAACAATAAGTCTCCACAAACTTCGTTTGGGAGACTTAATTATTGTTACAGAGAATGATAAATATAAATTATTTAACATAAAGTACCTTTTGAAAGATCCTATATTATTTAATTTATACTGTCCAAGGTATTATTTAGATAACTAAAAACAATACAACTAATCAATCGATCTTCTGATCTTCTGATCGGCACTGGAGGAGAGTTAGTTCTCGAAACTGATATCTCTGCCATCTACAGAAACTAAGTTTACGGTTACTTTTGTATTTAGTAACATAAGCTGCATCGATTCATTTCGTTAATTAATATGCAAACTCTCCAATTTTATTTCCTCTGAATGATGGTGTTTTAATGGAATAATTGTGTGAGATATGACTGAGTGTTGCTTATCATATACACTCATAAGGGAAGCGATTGGTATCTACCTGACGTGGTTATCTATAGCACACCAAAGCCACAAAAACTGAGATAATACAGCATTATCTCAGGTAATGCTATATTATCTTATTTTTTGTAGTTTTGGTGCAGATAATATATCATTACCTCCTGATAATTAAATATAGAAAAAATTTCAACAGAGGTCTGTATGAATTACAGAGATAAGAGGTAATAACGTACTATCTTACTTATCAGTTAACAGGTAATGAACTTACTTATCAGGTAACAGATAATGAACTTTGTAATGATAGATAGCAAATTGACATATTTTTAATTCAAAAAAAAATAATATCAACTCCTAATTTCTATTGTTGAAAAATATTCTTAGTAACAGAGAATGCAAAATATAACACAATCTATCGATATTATAACTCTGTAATTTCTTTCGGTCCTTGAAAATATAGTATTTAATTTTAAATTCCATATTCTGATGAAATTCGAAGGTATCCATACAAAAGGATTAAAAAGAAAAGTATTTTTAAAATTTGTAATTGATACGATTAATTATTATTGTTTGTTTCGATGAACAATTACTCAATTCTGCGAGGATGTCATCCTTACATTTGTATTGCATAGAATATACATTCATGTAACGATCACAGGTAAGTGGATGTTGGGACAGGTAATTTTAACGATGAAATAGTGTGATATTGTAATTAACTCCAAAGCCATAAAATGGATGGAGAGTTGTTAAAATGACAAGAACAAATCACGTGAGGCTTCAAACCTATTCACAGCTCCAAAAGATGATCTTCGTACTTCCGATAAAATATAGTGCGCAAGTTTCTTTCAAAATCGTATACATTGTGTATTAAAGTTATATTTCTTCATTTTCTTGGGTTGAATATGGTGTTGTTATATTAAATTGAAAACAATATGCATGTTTATCAACTTACTCGTTTTTTTATATTGCGCCTCGGATCAACGCGCCTGTCGCGCGGTAATTTGTCAAAGATGAAAGTAACATTTGTTAACCTGTGACATGTGTATTGCATATATTTATAGCAATGAAATCGACATGCGTACGAAATCACACAATCCTATTATTTTCACGTATTACGGAATAAATTAATACATGCAGCCGTATGCAGCAGTTCTTTGGATGACTACGAAGCTTTGCCACGTGTTGATTTTCAGGGCTTTCGAGTTCCAGCTCCATCGGGGCTTTGATTTTTAACTCGTAAGCCGCAGGCGGAGAGTTGTTAAATGACAAGAAAAAATCACGTGAGGCTTCAAGCATATTAACAGCTCTAAAAGATGATCTTCGTGCTTCCGATAAAATATAGTGCGCAAGTTTCTTTCAAAATCATATACATTGTGTATTAAAGTTATATCTCTTCATTTTCTTGAGTTGAATACGGTGTTGTTATATTAAATTGAAAACAATATGCATGTTTATCAAATTACTCGTTTTTTCATTGCGTCTTAGATCAACGAGTCTGTCGCGCAGTAATTTGTCAAAGATGAAAATAACATTTGTTTACCTATGATATGTGTTTTGCATAAATTTTAGCAATGAAATCAACATACATACGAAATCACACAATCCGATTATTTTAACGTATTACGGAATAATTGAATACATGCAGACGTATGCAGCAATTCTTTGGATGACTACAAAGTTTTGCCATGTGTAGATTTTCAGGGCTTTCGAGTTTCAGCTCCATCGGAGATTTGATTTGCCACATTGGCAAGACTTTATATCCTTAAACTAATTTCGCAGAGAAAATACAGAATAAAACGCAAATAAATACAAAATTGGTTACAACTGGCAAATTTCTACACAAACGGGGAGAAAAAAAAAGAAAAGAAATTCTGTTACAATTCCAAAAACCTCTAAGGTCATAATTATAAAGTTTTTTTTCCAGAATAAATAATTTGATCTAAAAAGATTGAATTTGATAAGTTATTGAAATTGATCTATCTACATCTGATAGAATGCGATATAAATCAGATAAAACGGTTACATAAAAACAGATAATACAGTTTGCCCACAGATATTGCGTTTGATTGGTTGATATTAGAAAACAGATAAAAAATACATTTACTGGCACACCAAAGCCTCAAAAAGGCAAATAAAACTGTATTAACAGATAATGCTATGTTATCTTAAGATAAAATATTATTACCACATAATTTCATAGAGACCTATGAATAAAATATTTAAAAATACTTATCAGGAGGTAATGAGTAAACCTGATAATATATTTAAAAAATTCAGATAAGATAGCATTACCTAAGATAATGCTATATTATCTCAAGTAATGCTTTTGTGGTTTAGGAGCAGATAATATATCATTACCTCCTGATAATATAGGTACTCCAACGAAAAAAATGAATGTTTGCATTCAATGAATATAACGGTGCGAAAAGATAGTTATCTGCTTCCACAATAAGAAATTTAACTTTTAACCTCCAAAAAATTTAGATTAAGGATCAATTTACATAATTAAAAAATTACAATTGGTCCACTTCCGGTATTGGCTTTCTTCTCATTTACCAGTTCTATTAAGAGCTAAGGAAAAACTGGTTCCAAATTATTTGGAGTTACGACGCTTTGGCCACTAAATAAGATTAACTACGACGAAAATTCAATAAAACTGCAAAACAAGTAAAAGTTAAAATTGCCGTGCACCTACGTGCATTCATGAATCTATTTGAAACTTTGCAATCGGAAAAGCATGGGTTGTAATTTAAATACAACACAACGTGCGTCTTCATGCACCATGTCATCATACTATGTATGTGTGCAACGAAAATTGATAAATTATCAAACTTTGCTTACAAAAGTCTTCGTTCGAGTACCTATAAATATAGAAAATTTTCAACATAGGTCTCTATGAATTACAGAGATAAAAAATTCTTATTTTGAGGTAATAGGGTACTATCTTACTTATCAGTTAACAGGTAATGAACTTAGACTTAAAAATATCTACTATATTTGTATTTGACATATTGTACAAACAAATAATATTAAATGTGTTATCAATTTAAACATATTAATGAAAAAAAAATATTAAACAAAGAAAATGTAAAATAATACTGTCATTATTTAATACTATACAGTTGAAACAATTGATATTTTTATAAAATGGCGTAAAAATTATTTCAGAAACTGTAAAAAAAAAAGATGTTAATCATCACTGTTGGCATTTATACATTAAGATCTGCTTGCAACACTATTATCTGTCAAACGTCATTGTAAGAAGCGGTGATCAAATGTTTTAAACCTACATCATGTTATCAAAAAATAAAAATCTTAATCACAAAATTAGTTACCTTAAGGTCAATAATTAAGGCTTAAGGTTTGACCTCAGTATTATTTGGTGTAACACATAAATACCCAAACTGGGTGGTAACGGTTACTCTACATTTGAATGCATAGAAATTTTCAGGACTGATATTGCAAATTAATGGTATATAATTATGTAATGAAGTTAGCCAAATGAACATTTTTAATAACACTTCTTGACTTTCCGGTGCGGTTTCAGAGTTGGAGTTTTATCTACTTATGTTACAAAGTGGAGACGGGGTGCAAGATTTCAGTGGAGTCCACCCTCAAAATTTATTATTTATGATACCAAGTATACCATGGTGCAATAACACTGTGGCATGAAAACATCTTGAATATTGAATATTGCTAAAGATTCGTTGTCTTAAATGGGTGCAGCAAAAAGCCGAATGTATTTCTAGAGCAACGCGTGATAAACTAAATACATCACATACCATTGTAATATCTGAAGCTATATTTCCGAAGATAATTCAGTCCGAGGTAAGTATTAGTCCAGCCACCTCTATACCTGATTCTATTTATTGCCGACAAGAGTCGATGTTTTCTATTGTAGTCCTTTAGTCTAATTATACTCCTCACTCGTGTTGAAAATAATACTACCCCAACTTGAGTAGAATATCGTCCTATGTAGAACTGGCGCACAATATTACTGGCAAAATTTAGCATAGTACGAAAATTGGACGGACCTACACTGCCTGATGTGTCTATTAGGAACATAATATCTCGTTTTCCTCCACATTCTACAGAAAGAAAATATATTAATCAGAATTGTCATGGCTACCTACTATCTCCAACAATTATTTCATATCAAAGTTTCTGAATTTTCACAGAAACAAAGAAAAGAAACATATCTATAGCAATTTTCAATTCTACAATGTGCAAGGATGATGTCAAAAGAAGTTTTTATCAAAATCATTAGTTATGCGCTCATGTGAAGTTGTCTGAAAGCTACAGCATTGAGGTATTTTATGAACGAGGAATTTCATTAATTTAAGTGGACTCATAACCATACTGACTGTTTGTGTGCGGTCATTGCTAGAATAAGATGATAGAATTTTATATTCTAGTAACTTTATCTTGGAAAACTATAGAAATAATGACTTCTGTTTTGAATTTCTGAATTACCATTTATTTGCACAAAAAATACTTATATAAATATATATATAACATTTTCCTGAATAAAATATTGTTTAAAGTGAACATATAAGCAACTGTATGCAACAGTTGGATTTCGAGGGCTTTGAATACCAACTCTCATGGCGTTAATCCAGACATATATTGTTCCAGTAAAATTAATTTTAGTTTTTGTTCAGATATATAGTTTCCTACCATGTAGAGTTGTAGGTTTACGCCCGAATATCTTATACTGCTGCATAACAAAGCATACACCATTTAACTTACTTCGGCTAAAACTTGATGTGGCAGCAGCTAGCAATACGATAACAGCTAACCAAACTCTCATTATCGACTATGCTATATCTGTAAAAGAAATAAGTACATACTTAACGTTTGTAAAAGCATTTCAGCTAGAAATCAGTATACAATCATCTTCGCTAGCCAAGAGTTACAATTCGATCCTCTTCTCAGCTTGATTTCTAAAGCCTCAAATCCACAGATTTGATTGGTTGCAGTTTAAGTCAGCTGCAACCAATCAGATAAATTAAATTTAAATTTTTAATATATAGAATATATATAAAACTTAAAATAAAGTGTGTATTGATTTTTTAATTTTGCAAAATTCCAAGGATTTGTTATGTTTCTTTGCTTTTAATGGTTCATTGTCCTTTAATTAAGTATTTTTTATGAATTTTGACATTATTAGATATTATAAAAGATCTTTAATATTTACAATAAATCATACTGAAAATCTAACTTCAAAGGGAGATAATTTTAGACGTGTGTCTCCAAAAATGCGGCTTGATCTTCCAAGGGAGCGGATTGAAACCCTTGGCTAGCGAAGGTGGAAGGTGGTATACAATGATCTACAATGGGCTTTGAATTCTTTTTTTTAATTATTTGTTGCCTGGGCATCTGGTTCAGTTAAACTGTGGCCTTAATTTTAATTAAGTAATTATTTTGTTTCCTGTCGACATGTGCTGATTTAAGGATGTAGTAATGTGAGGTTTTTGCAATTTGTAAAAGTCATTCGGATTTCTTTGATTTTATCCAGTATTACTATGTAAAATATTTTGCCCCATTACACCCAATTTTCTAGTCATTAAAGTCAAGTCAGTAAGCAAGATTTTATTAGATTGTAGATTTTCCTTCCATATGAAACAAGACAATATTATGTCCAGAATATACAGAATACAGAATACAGAATTTTATTTGCCAAATCAAGGGCCCACAAGGGGCATATGCTATGCCCATGCTATACTAAGGTAGAAGTCCAAGAGAGCTTTTCCCGCCATTTTTTAAAATGTGAAATACCTTGAAAACAAAGCCCATAACCTATCAATATTTTTACCTTACTTTATTCCTTGAACGATGCTCTTTCCATTTAGGGTATCAATTTAAAATCGTAGATTTATAAAATTTCACCTTACTACATCCTTAAAAATGAACGGCAAAATCACAGCAAGAAATGTTAAAATGTCTTTCAAAAGTGATATCGGAAGCTGGTGTCAAAGGAAGTCATTATAGTGGAACTACGTTATTCATTAAAAAAACACCTTTTAACAATAACATAATGTTTAAATCCTTTAAGGCGAAGTGTACGTAATTCAACGCCTCTAGCGGATTGCGGGAGTAATGACGTGCCTCGTTAGTAACGTCATGATTAAAAAATGGACGGCGTCGAAATGTTATCGAGATCAATGTTATCGTGATGGGTCTATTGACTTGAAATTTTCAACAGTAATGTATAAATGGTCAGTCCAGATATTTTAGAAATTGTCCAGACAGTACAATAAGACCGGTGAAAGATTTTGGAATTGTTAGTGCTGTTATAAACTTTGAAATGTCAGATTCATTACGGTGTTCATTTATTCATACAGTATCGTATTGGTCCATACAGATAGACACGAGGGAGAATAACTGATATTTATAAAATAGTTCATAATTTTCAATAACCAGTTGTAATAAAAGTACTTGCTAATTTTTGCCGACTTTGAATCCTTCTCATTTAAGATTTAAAAATGTTTGAATGAATAAAAAAACGCAATTATAAACAAGAGAAATAAAAGAAAAAATGAATGTATCAATAAAATCGAAATTACAGTAAATTTAGTACCAAAGATGCCGAAGTTATTGTAAATTCAGTTCGGAAATTACTGTAAATACTGTCAATTCATGTCGGATATTACTGTAACAGTTTAAATTTAGTACTTAAACCGTCATGTTAAATTTTGTAGCTAAGTTTCTGTAAATTCGGCATGTTCTACCGATGTTACGTTGAATTTGATACCATAAGTCAAAAGTTATCGAAGTTATTGTACATTTCGTACAGAAGTTACAGGGCCACTGAAGTTGCTGTAATGTTTGTACTGTATATAACTATAGTACGTTTTGTGGGAGGAGATTTCACCCCGATTTCCCGTCATTAAAATGAGCAAATCCCGAAATCACGGACATTTTGCCCCGGAAGATCGTATTAAAAAAAAACAAATTTTTGCCAGTCCCGTTAATAAAATTACCATAAAATCACGATTTCACCGGTCTAAAAATGACTCTTTCTTTGTCCCGATGACAATTTCATCCCGAATTCCCGGCCTCTAATAAAGGCCATCCGATTTCCCGAAGTTACAAATGGTTAATCCCAGCATCCCCAAAATGGTCTTGCCGTCCCCTTTCTGTACCGAATTACTGTAATCTAGTAACGAAGTTACAAATACAGTTCGGAAATTACTGTTAATTTAGTTCAGGAAATTTGTGTAAATTGAATTAGTAATTCAGTTCGGAAATTAAAGTTAATGTTCTTCGGAAATTACTGTCAATTTAATTATTACCTTTATAGTTCAACTTAAGTTTGTGCCAAAGCTTTTGTAACTTCAGTATTTACTATCACAATTGT